>JANHFM010008341.1:35947-48066 GCA_032468115.1 Grayia smithii
ATCTGTCTCGTTAAATATTAAAATGTTAAAAGTGAAAATTGCTTACAAGTATGTGCCTAAAAATCTTGTTCTTTCTCCTTCTGCAATGACAAGCGGAAGTCCTAAGTGCCTGATAATACTATCCCTCAGTGCAGATGTTTAACTGTTTCAGTATGTGAGCAGCGCTAACAATTTCTCATACAGTCATGACAATGGCAAATTACACGCTTGGGCAATTTCTTGAAATTGGGGCTCAAAAGTTAAGGTTTCCATGGCAATGATAACTCATTCCTGTCACAGAGATGTACAGCAGTATTTTTGAGTATTGTTTCTAATGCCTTTAAAATGATTTCGTAGATAGTGCATCGGGATTTAAGATTTAAAGGCTTCCAAAAATTGGATTGCATTCATAAATGAAGATTTCTTAAAAATTGATTAGACATTTTACATACAGATGAAATGAATACAAATTATTAAAAATAAAAAAAATAAAATAAAAAAATGTAAAGAACAAAGGAAAAAGAAAACAAAGAAGCAAATACTGGTTGTAAGTTCTCACTTTACAACCTTTTGTTTCGCAATCACTTGAAGTTACAATGACTCTGAAAATCAGGACTTATGACCTCGCCCTTATGACCATTGCAGTGTTTTCATTGTCACGTAATGAAAATTCAGCCCTTTGGCGACCAGCATATATTTACCAAAGTTCAAATATACCAGGACAAATGATCACCATTTGTGATTTTTCCCAGCTGGCTTCCGACCAACAAAATCAATGGAGGAAATTGAATTCACTTAATGACCACAAGATTCATTTAATAACTGCAGTGATTTGCTTTACAATTGTGGTAAAAGGTTGTAAATTTAGGCATGACGCATTTAACAATTGTTTTGTTTAGCAACCAAAACCTGGGGCCCAATTGTGATTGTAAGTTGAAGGCTACTTGCTTGCATACATAATTTTAATGATATTTTAATGATCATTATATCTTAAAACACAACAATTGTTTCATTCCACATTTCATCTCATCCTCTATTAACAAACAAAGCTGCTTCTCATACTAATCAGTAAAAGTCCATTAAGGATTATCAGAAATAACAACAAAACTATTATAAGCTTTATCTAATAAATCCATTTTAACTCTTTCCTTTTACATTTATATCTCATTTTCTATTTTTCAAGCAAATCCACAAAATCTCATAATTCAAATCCAGTTTGTAAAACACTAATTGAAGTTACCAGAGATAACAACATAACCGTTTTAACCTCAATCAAATAAATTTAAAATGCATTCAATAATCTCTTTCCTGTACAACTTTTAGCTATCAACAAAACCTTAAAACATCATAATTAAGTCCCAGTTTAAAAAAAATCATTAAAAATTTCCAGAGGTAGCAATCTATTTATTTTATCCTCACTAAAACAAATCAATTTCATATTCCTTCCACTTTATCCCAACAATCCTTCAGATAATGTATAAACATTTTATCCTCCCCACTTTTCTCTTTGTCTTTTCTCAAAAACATTAGCAAATCCTTTTTGCTTGTAATCCTTGTAAATCCAATATAGAAAGGTTATCCCAGTTATTCTTCTAGTCCATTATTTGCATGACCTTCTTAGCTTTTAAAACATCAGCATGTATATTCAGTATTTCATCTTTTTCAATGTCCTTCTTCCAACCTGTTATTTTCAAGTCCACACTTGAATAAATTTCAGTCTGATCCATGTATTCCTCTTCCATATAATTATTTACTCTATCATGAATAGCAGATAACTTTAAGCTAAAAATTCTGTACCCATTTTTCCAAAATCTCTCTCCATGCATCCATTATTTTGTTTCCTTCTGGTGCCCTCTAGTATCCAAACTTCAAAGCCTCCCATTCTTTTTAGTTTCCTTTTGAAGAACATGAATGCAAGAATATGAATAGTTTCCCACAGGAAGGATTCTTACAATCTGCAAATTTTATTAAATCCATTATAATCTTTATTCCATTTATAACCTTATAAAATCAACAGTCTAATCACCCTTTTGTTATTAATTCCAGAAAAAGAATTATTTAATCTTTAAACACATAAAGCTTCTTTCATAGTGGATTGAAGAAAATTCACCCAGTGAAGTCCATAAACACTTGCTTTTCAAGAGGTCTCAATGAAAACAATAACTACATTAAATCCAAAGTGATTAATAAATAAAGATTGGCTGAACCTTGAATCATTGAAGGCTACATTCCATCTATGCATGTAGATGTGATCCCTCAACTCACAAGTAGACTTCAAAAATGTCAGTTTGTGCCGTCAACTCATGCAGAGTAGCTTTGTGTACAGATGGACTACCTCATGAGGTTTCATTTCTCCTGAGATTTTTCACCGATTCAGATCCAGCAGATTTCAGATGTAATGTTGTCCTCATTTGCATTCTTGGCCAGGTGGTGTTGGGGCCACCTGGAGGCTTATCTATGTCGTCAAGGTCATCTGAGTAGAGCAAATGGGGAACCTACTTGGAAGTGTTGAAACTGTGATTTGTACATTTGCTTTTTAGAAAACCTAAGGCTAGTGACTCTGTGTTATGTACTTGTCTCTTTTGAAGGGCAATGGCAAAGTTAAATTTTCTGGTAGGCACTGCTATAAACCAGATCTGGAGAAGCAGGGCTATTACTGAATGAAGATCCTTCCATGGTAGCAGAACTGTACCTGTGTGCTTATTAGGGGATACAGCAATCACATAATTGGATTTGGATCTATTTCATGATTCAGAAAGAAGATTAATTCAGGCCCAATGGATTTGGCAAATCTTCAGCTTGACCTGGGGCCAGCATTTGAATCTCAGTTGAAAAAAACAAACAAACCCTGAAATCCCATCACTTATCAACCATAGTGCTAAATTCTTCTGCCCCAATTTCTTGATTGACAGCACAAAAACCTCTTCTGAGGGAACAAGCCACACCAAATTTCAGGTAAATAGATTATCATCTTGATTCACAACAACCAGCAAGTTGTTTTTTGACTTCTAGCAACCACATAAGGAGATTTTCTCCATGACAGTCTATCCCTAACCTATATTTCCAAGTCTCTCAACGGTGTACCCTTCACCACTCTGAGTCCATCCCTCTTCCTGTGAGTTGTCTTCTTCTCTTTCCTTCCTTCTTTTCCAAAGGGCTAGGTCTTTACTAATACTATATGTCAAAAATATAATAAAGTGCTTTGTTTAAGCTGTGTTTATATTTTGACTTTTTTAAATAATAATTTAGCTTATGACATCTAGAGAGGTCATGCAATCACTGATATACAACATTAATAAAACTGTTACATATACAAACACAAATGTAAGTTTAAATAAAGCATCAGCATATACATGTATGTAAAATGTGTGGACAATACAATATGGCTTCATAGAGTTGCAAAATGTATGTTCGAAATATGGTAAAATGTTTTATTTAACGCATGTTTATATTTTGGCTTCTTAAAATAAATAACTTTGAAACATACAGATGAATTTTGTAGTCAAAATTAACCCTTCTGAGGATATCAAACCTGTACAGGTGGTTTACTGTTTTTTTAAGGGTATTTTTATTTAATGATATCTTTTATTTTCTTACTATTTTTTTTTCTTACTAACTATATTTATATCATGGACTTCACCCAAATGTTTAGCTTCCTACTTCTGGAAGAAAGATTAAGCGAAAAGCATAGAAATCTAGGAATTGTTTTGCAATACATTATTTTAACATTTTTAACCAAATCACTTTGATTGAGTCACAAGATGAGACAGTATACAAATTATGATAAAAACCCCCAACAAATAAATCCATTTAGCATTAGAGCAGTCACAAAGATATATTCTTCTGCCGTTCTTCATGTTGGCTTTTCCCCAATTTGGAGAGTTTGGGCAATATGTATCACAGATTGTCTTTCTGTCCTAGTGCCTCTAAATGTCTGAATGACTTGCAAAACTGCCATAGGATTCAGATTCAGTTCTGCTGCAGGGCAATTATGCTTTGGTTAGAAAATTTCAGCAAACTGTACCAATCAGTACAAGTTCTTAAAGATTTGGCCAAATCAGATGAACTCCTTCAGCTCTCCTTTGATCTCATTTAAATGTTACTGGACTTGCTTTGTGCGCCTTTTGCACAAAGCATTTTGGATGGCACTATTGTAATTGAGAACTTGTAGGGCTTGAATTGGGGTTGCTGACTATCTGGTACTTGATAAATATGAAGAAATATGGCAGAAGGATTCTTTCTTTCCAGCACATAAATGGTTAATAGCTAAAACTAGGGCTTAAACAGTAAATTAAGTCTGGACAAATGAAAGGGATAACCATCTGTATTGTGTTCTGCTTAGAAACTTCCCAGGGACATCTTCTGGGCTACTTAGAGACAAATATTAAATCAAATGGAACTTTGATCAATCAAGCAAAACAATTACTTTTTCCTCCTTATCTCACTTACTCCTTTCAGTGTACTCGGGGGATGAGGAACCTATGGCTCCAACTTAATTTCATGTTTTAATTTAATGTGGCCCACAGAGACAGGATAAGAGAAAGCAAGCAAGCCAGCCAGAGACTCTATGTAGTTCCACAAAATTTGCCCACTTTAAATCTGGCCTAACATCCATGATTGGCCTGCACTGCACTGGGAGAAGGAATTGTTTAAAAGGAAAAGATGTCCCATTTCTTAATGGCCTCCATCTTTCTGGCAGGATAAAAATAATACGCTCTGGGCAAAGAAAGACATGCATCGTTTGCTCTTCTGTATACCTAAAAAAAAGTGGAATTGGTTTCCAAACATTTGAACAGATGCCCTTGCTTCCATTTGGTTCTTTCCTAAGAGACACAAAAATATATGCTCCTCTCTGTTCTTCTATGCTCTGTTCTTCTATTGTCACATAAAGAGTCTTCAAAGGCCTGAAAGAAAACTATAAAAAAAAATACAGAGACTTCTTTTCCCTCATTTCAAGCCTTCAGCACTTAGACTCAACTAAAAGTTCATTTTGGCCATTGTGAAGACAGTTTAGTCAATAGTGAGCTGCAAGTTGAGAAGATAATGACAATGATCTGGCAGGAGAGGCTACTCATGTTATGGCTAAGATAAAAATCAATTTCTTTCATTCGAAGTGACTTTTCTACAGAGGGAAAGCTTGACAAATGCAGCAGAACAAAGTAATTTTTTTGTGTTTGCGGCACCTTGATAAACACTTCTTAAATCTAAGTATTACATTAGTAACATCATTTAATTTCCGTGGATTAGGTAATTAATTATGGCATCCAGCAATCTATCAAAACATGATAAAACCATAGCAAAGCAAGCACAAGGCAGATCCACTTTTTCTTATGGGAAAAAAAAGGCAACATAAAACAAATAAATCAATATTCTCTTATTTGGAATGTTTGCTAGTTTTAGTTGAATAACTATCTAACTAATCTGTTAGTTTTAATAAAACTGGATCAATACTGGTTTACTTTCCACAATGGCATATATTTTTCAGTCAGAGATACATACCAAAATTATCTTTTAACTGGGAGGTATATAAATTTGTGCTCTGTACACACAATTCAATCATAAGGAAGAAGCCTCATTTGTAAATTCTTTATCCCAATTTCTTTGTGCTAATGGAAAAAGTCTGGAGTCAGAGTATAGCCACAGTTCTTGGTGTTAAGAAAAACTGAAGATCAAATCAACCTAGATGCTCTCAAAATTTCTGTTCACAATATTATTTATGTTGTAGCTCTATTACTTTTGTTCCTTTCGAACAGATTACAGTCTTCCATTGTGCATTCCAGTGATGATATTCATCTCACAAGAGCTCAGCTATGAAATCATATTTGCTTTCCTATAATAAGATGAGCTCATATTTTTTCATATTCTGTACCTCAATGTTTGTAGACAGCAAGGGCTATACGCGTTCTAGTATTCTTCAGGAACTTTATTGGGCTGTTAAATAGGCTCCAGCTGTAATTATTCTGTCACTATCTCCTGCAGTAAACATCTTTATTTCACTCCATTTTCAAGCCTCAGAGATTTAGTCTTTCATCCAGCTAACATAGTTCAGGATTCCAGCAGCCAAATCCCACTTGCTATCACGATTTCTATAGCCAGTGCCTTTCCCCACCTTTTTTCTTTCTAATCTGATAGCAGAAAAGCACCTGAGTCTTCAGATTCTTCAAGTGTTGAAACCCTACAGCTTTGAAACCCAAGGTGATGTCCTTGTAGCAGCTGTTGGTAGTATAATCGTTCTCCCTTGGATAAGCAGAAAGGAATACCTTTCTGTGGATTGAATGAGTCTTGTTTCTGTTTAGTACTCTCATCCACAATCTAGCACATGCATTCTAATAATCTAATTGCATTATCACCTCGAGAAATGGATACAATTAGCGAATTAACAGCTTTGCAAACATACTTTAACCGCCACTAAATCTGGAAGTATATTTAAGCTATGAGTCTTGAGTTTTCAAACAAAGTGTAATTGCTATCTAATGTTGCCTGAACATTTAGCTTTTTTTGATTCTCTTCCATGCAAAAAAATACTTCTGTTACAGTACAGTGTTTGTTTGGCCTAAAATACTTTGGCCTCACTTATGAGCTGAGCAGAAATACAAGCTTGCACTCTTTGAAAATACATTCCATATTTTTAAGGCAGCAACACAAACATAACCATTCAGGACATAAGCTGCAGAATCATGCCTGTTTATATTCTCTAGCACCTCTAACAACAAGAAGAAGTTATTTCTTCTTGTTCTCTTCTTAGGTTCTCAGATTAGTATGGTATGCAAAAATGTCATCAGGAAAATGTGTTAGTGATTTCCCCTCCTGAATATTGTGGAATTTGTTGTTAACTCAATGAGGTCTCTGCCTCTCGCTGTCTTATATTTCTTCTCATTTTTGCAGATTTAATTTTTGGGACCAAGTTCTGCTGCCCATATCTACTGCATGTTATGGCTTCTGCATAAATGGCTTGGTATTTGTGGGCAAAAAAATCTGCATAAAATGTTGAATGTCCACAAACTTACTGGTACATAAAGAACTTTAAATTAACAGAGATAAAGGAAACCATATATCTTTAATCTGTTAAACCTGTCACATTTGTAATTTAGACCTACAACTTCAAGGAACAATGGAAAACAGCCTTTTCAATAATATTTATGGCTGAAGACTAGCTGAAATTTTATCCTTTAATCTTTCACTGTCTAGGTCAGTGGTTCTCAACCTGTGGGTCGGGACCCCTATGGGGGGTCGAACAACCCTTTCACAGGGATCACCTAAGACCATCAGAAAGCACATATTTCCGATGGTCTTAGGAACTGAGACCACTCCTCTTGTGGTTGGGAGTCACTACAACATGAGGAACTGTATTAATGGATTGTGGCATTAGGAAGGTTGAGAACCACTGGTCTAGGTAATAGTCATTATATATTCCATTTTAGTTGCTACCAAAGGTTACAGTCATAGGGCAGTTGGAGGAATTTGCTGTAATTCATTTGAATGAGAATCTGTCAACTTCAGAGTTGGTAATAGAATGAACCAGGTTGGTTTTAATTTCCTCACTCTCATAATCCTTGGTGAAGATCATTGTTTGGCATGAAGATCTTTTACTCATACAATCAAATATTTCAGTGCAGTATTGTAGCTAGGAAGCAACCAAGGGGAGAAACACTGAAGGAGGCACGTATAGGATTTTTAGTTTCTAGAGGAAAAGCAAATGGAAAGATCCAAATAAATAAATAAATAAATAAATAAATAAATAAATAAATAAATAAATAAATAAATAAATAAATCCTTCATCTGCCTCAAGAAAGACTTAATAGCCTCAATCCTCTGGCTTTGCACAAGGAATAAGGATATAGAGGACTATAACCCATATAACATATTTATTTAATTGCCAACTAACTAGGAGGGGGAAAAAGAGAATTGCTCTAGCTTGCTTCTATAACTTTAAAAAAAACTATTACACAGAAATTGTCAGGTAAAGTTATTTAAAGCTAAACATCATTACGTGCTCATTTCTACAGGTACAAAATGATGCCGGAAAAACAGAAAGGGCTGTTAAAAAATAAAACATTGTCAGCATTGCTAACGTTTGATGAGTGTACTTTCAGTGAGGACTGTGCTTTCTTCTCAATAGTGTTATCCCTGAACTATGTTATTACAGTAATTTAGAAAAAAAAATCAGAAAATCCCCAGGAGATCAGGGGCCAAGTTTAGCCAAATGTGCTTCAGAAAGCTATTGTGGAGATAATTCCATTTATAGGATCTTTACTGAAATTGAGAGGGAAATTTGTGATACATGAATATAGAACATTGCTCTGCCATTGGTTCATTCCCCAGAGCCTTCCAAACTCTGCAGAGATAAGGCCTATTGGCCTTTAGTTATTCTGAGAGTAGGACTTCCATCTCCACTGGCCATCGACCATACTTGTCGAGGATGATGGGATATGCCCCAGTGGTGGGTTGCTACCGGTTCACCCTGGTTCAGGTGAACCGGTAGCAACAGTAGTGGGAGGCTCCGCCCACCCACCTGGACGTCATCAAATATGCTCTGCACATGCACAGAAGTGGCGTGTGTGCAAGTGAAGCACGTGAGCGCGAGCAAACCAGTAGCAAAGGTAAGTGAAACCCACCCCTGATTTGCCCTTAATGTTCTGGAGGGTTAAAGTCCCCTTTTCAATGATGTAGTGCCTGCATTCCACCTTCACCCCCTACATCTCTTGATTGGTTATCTCCCTAGGCTTTAATATTGCTTTCACTTCAGTTTTTAATTGTGCCTGTTCCATTAGGCTTGTTTACTATTCTGCTCCTAGCCTATTCTACCCCTATGTGGCTTGCTAACTTACTGCAAATTTGTAACAACAGGCTGGATCTGTAAATGTATAGGTTTGTGATGACGGGTGAGAGGGAATGAACCAAACCTCTGCCCAATATAAAATGCTCTAGGATAAAATCCATCTTTTGTCCATATTCTTCCCCACGGTCTATAATGCATTTATTATACTATAGAATTTACAGAGTCAGGAATTCTAAATTCGGTCACATAGGGAAATGTCTTCAATTTGTAGCGTAAGTTCCAGAAAATGAGTATACTCAAACCTGTTATCAAGAGAAAGCCATTTGATATGAGAGGTCCAATGGTTTATTTTCCACTCTTGCCTGTATTTTGCAACCATCTCCCAGGAGCTGATTCATAAAGAATGATAATGTCATTCCCCACAGGGAATATGATGGCAAATCTCTGTAGGAACAAGCCTGAGAAATTGTACAAAAACAGCCTAGTGTCAGGTACTGTTTTACTATAGCTTCCTGCCGAATAGCATTTGTCATTCTGGAAGATATTTCCCCCCTTTCCATCAGTGGGAGGAAATAATAATAATAATAATAATAATGATTTGTGTGAAAGCTGTGTTGAGAGAAGAATTCAACATAGAACAAGCTCTAGAAATATTCAGACCTTGCAGGATCAATCTGATTTATTTATTTCTGAGAAACTACTTAGCTGCTTGTGACAGGAGGTAAAGAGAGAGAATTGCTTAAGGCCAACACACCGTAAGGCTGACAAAATAAAATGTGAGTCCCATAGAACTTAATTTTCTTTTTGCCTTATACAGCAACAAGGAATTGTTTGCAAGTCAACTTTGTGTCTCAAAGTTTCAGAGTTTGAGTAAGGGAATAAAAAAACCCAACTTTTAAAAAAACTTTCCTGAAAACTTATTTGAGTGGTGATGTGAGTGGGAGAACAAAAGCAATATCACTTAGATTTATATACCACTTCATATGCTTTACACCCCTCTCTAAACAGTTTACAGAGTCATCATATTGTCCCCATGATCCTTATTTTACTGACCTCAAAAGGATGGAAGGCAGAGTCAATCTTGAGTGGTCAGGGTTGAATTCCTGGCTGTGGGTAGAGTTAGCCTGCAGTATGGCAATCTAATCACTGTGCCACCATGAGGAAAAGTTTTCTTCAAAGATCCCCCCAAACCTTGAAGGATTAATTCCCTAATTACAGATAGTTCTCAATTTACAACCATTCATTAAGTGACTGTTCAAAGTTATAACGTCATTGAAAAAACTGACTTATGATCTTTTTTCACACTTCACACTCCCCATGATCATGTGATGAAAATTTGGATGCTTGGCAACTGGTTCATATTTAGGATGGTTGCAGTGGCCAGGGATCGTGGCATCACCTTTTGCAATCTTCTAACAGGCAAAGTCAGTGGGAAGCTGGATTCATTTAACAACAGAGTTACTAACTTAACAACTGCAACTAACTAACTGTTACTAACTTAACAACTGTGGCAAGACAAGTCAGAAAATTCAATAACTTTGTCAACCAGCAATAGAAATTTTGGGCTTAATTGTCGTATATCGAGGAAATAGTATACTCTCTTTTCTATCTGGGAGCCCTTTGACTTGTTTAATTATTTTTGCCAGATCAAGTCAATTTCCAGTATTAAATAATGTTTTGGAAATGAACAACTAATTAGATTTACATGAAAATTGTTATCACAATTGAGTATACTCGGAATTATTATTGGTATCAGACTCCAAATATCCAGAACAGTGTTTCCCACATTTGGCAATTTGTGAACGATGATCTTCAGCTCTCAGTATTCTCAGCAATGGCTATTTTGGTTGTGGCATTTTGGGAACTGATGTTTATAACAACTGCCAAATGTGCGAAAGAGCTCTGAAGCACATCTTCCAGTTCCTCTCATCCTGGAACCAAGGGAGAATTCTGAGAAGTGACTATGAAATTGGTCAGGAATCTTCTAGCATCCCTTTGGGAAATTACCCTTCTCAAATGGGTTCAAATGTCTTGTAGCAACCCATCAGCTCAGAAAGATGCTATGCTTGATGCTATTGAAAACCAGTCAAAGGGGGATCTGGAGAGGAAGTCTCCAGATCCCCCATCAAGCTTTCATCATCACTTACCTTTTGTTGGGCTGACAAAGTTTGGACTTGGACCTTTCCTATTTGGTGAAGTAAATTTCAACAGATGGCTGGCTATTATTTCTTTTTCTGATTTTGTTTACCAGCTTTTTTTAAATGATAAGCATTTTTGTATATTATCTGCATTTTCTCATGATTCTTGGAGTGCCTAAAATTAGAGAACTAGGCATGGAATAAATATATTTTTTAAGGATTTGCAAGCCCTCAACAGCAATCTCTACATGCCAAATGTTCTGCTACCTGAAAATATATATTTACATCAGCTAATCTCCTAATTCACATAATAAAGGGTGTCAGAGAAGTAAAGACTAATGCAGGCTAAGACTATTAACACCATGGAAATCAAATGTGCCTGAACCAACTTCTGAATCCTTTGGTGAGCCGACCTGCCTATGGGGATGTTTCCATGAAACCTTTTGTGTGTACAGAGGGTTTAGCAGGGAGATCTTCTGCTATGAGGTTTTAAGGACATGTAACCTTTGAAGAGGAAAAGGAACATAGTTGTCAATGTAGATGTTTTCTGAATTTACTTTGATCCCTTCAATTTAAGCTGCCTTAAAGTGCTAATCTCTCAGCAAGCAACTTCCTGCAGTTCTGGCGTCCAAGAACCTTCAGACTTAAGGATATATAAACAAAATCTCAAATGTGAAATTTACAAAACCAATAATCTGTGAAGCTTGAATGATACCCACCTGTTGCCAGGAGTATTACAGTACTTAGCAATGTGGAGACTCATGGAACAAGCAGGCAAGGGAGGAGGGGGAGAGAATCTCACTGAAACATTTACTTGGTTTCTTCATCAAATCCCAAACCACATATTGGCATATATGCTTTTTTATTTCCCCAACCTGATCAACTTCCTTCTTGTTAGGGGATGCTCTGATATTCTGCTTATTTGTCACAAGGGATGAATTTGGATGACATTTGTTGAGTTTCATTATTTACAATATGATCCTTCTGCTCATCCTTTTCATTTCAAAAATCATTTTGGGATGCTGTACCTCATTGAAATTAGATCTTCAGGGAGGAGAAGGGTAGTTAATGTGCCCATCAAGTCATTTTTTATACTTATAGTAACTTAAACAAGCAAGCACAAGCAAGAATAAGCCTGAGAAGAACAAGTACCGTAAATTCCGGCGTATAAGATGACTTTTTAACCCATTAAAATCTTCAGATAAGTGGGGGGTCGTCTTATA
>JANHFM010008345.1:0-24544 GCA_032468115.1 Grayia smithii
AGAAAGAAAGAAAGAAAGAAAGAAAGAAAGAAAGAAAGAAAGAAAGAAAGAAAGAAAGAAAGAAAGAAAGAAATAGAAATATGCTGGCTGGGAACGTCCACAGATCATACAATTGCCGGGTTGAGAAATACTGCCCTAGAGTGATTGTAATTGATTAAATAAATAAATAAAGCCCAACCTTTGCTATAAAGTTTTTACTGCCAGTCTTTTCCATTTGCAATAATGGTGCAAATGTCTTCCACCCTCCGAGGAATTAGAAATGACAGCAGAAAGAGAGAAAACCTCCAAAATGAACCAACTCAACTTAGTTCTCCACCCATTAATAGCTCAACACTCCATGTCCAATTAAAGCAAATTACAGGATTTGATTGTTTTAAATGCAGGGGGAAAAAAAAAACACTTCCAGACTTTCAAGCACATCTGTTGCCTATACAGAAAGAAGCTGATTAACGTACTTTTTTAGATATTTTTTTATCCCACCCTTATTATTTTTATAAATAACTCAAGGCAGTGAGCATACCTAATGCTCCTATCCTCCTCCTATTATGAATATGAAAATTGAAGATCGCGGAGTAAATGCATGAACTGGATAACATTGAAAGGCTCTAGAGTAGATTTCACTGTTGAACATCTCAGTGCACACACCCTAACAAACACACAGACCCACCAATAATACAAATATTGCTAGGCAGATAACTGTTGAAAATCTAGCTCTTGGGGAACTTCGTTCTACCCACTGGGTGGTGTTTATCCAGTTCAACAAGTTCCTGCATAGGGTGCGGTGCTGCTGCCAAGAGGCTGGATTTTGAAACTGTTCTTCCTGCTTGTTCTCTCACTTATGCACAGTAGATTAAACAGTAGGTACTGGGGTTTAGGACTTCTGCTCCAAGCAGTCTGTGGTTGTGACTGATTGCTCTGCTCCATGGCCACATCCGACCAGAAAGATCAGGTATTGGGTCTTCAATCAGATGTTTGCTGTGGATTGGGTTACTTAAACCTCTGGAAGATGCTGATAGTAACTGTGTTTTATTTCCAGACATGGATCCCCAAATATTTCAGGAAGAAAGTCTGCACAACTTTCATTGAGCAACCTAGTGATATAGGGTGAGTAATGTTTTTCTCTGCTCTTGATGTTTTTCTCTGCTCTTTGAAATATATGTCAACAGGCATTTCTAACTCTCTCTGAGGCTCATTTACAGTTTCGCATTTCTAGTTTTTCTCTCAAATCTGCCCTCTGATCCCCATGTGAGACTTAAACTTCACTCCTGCTAACTATATTTTACATTTCAGCACTGCTAAACTCTGGGTAGAACATTTGGCTCAATTTATGTAGGACATCCTCCATGCCATGATTTATTCCAGTAATTTCCTCTTTCTCACCATTGGTTTAGTCATGTTTGGAATTAAAGCATTGCCTCAGGATCTGGCTAGTGGTTTGTGAGAGAACGTTAGCTGCTATTTCCCTGGGCATCCCTCTATTTTGGTAAACAAAATTGGGGGGGGGCTTCCCAAACAATCAGCTTTAGTCAAATGACACGGAGAATGATTTTTGTTGATACAGAAACAAGATGCAAATTAAACTCCATCAATTTTAAAATGGGTATGTGGAATGGCATCTTGTCATCTTGTCTTTTGATAATAAAATTGTATTTCTAACCAGCCTTCCACACACATTCCCTCTGCTTTGCTCTCTCTTATTCTCTCTGTCTCCTACCTACCTCCACTCTCCCATGGCTCCAATTCCTAATTCCATTTTTTGTTTCTTCATCCATATCTCTGTTTCACCTCTATCCTTGTTCTAATGCTTTAACTCCATCCCTTCTATTTTTGAAGTTGCTGAATTACATTTTAAAATGCATGAACCCCTCTGAAATATGCTAGTAGTAACTACTATAAGTAGTAGTTACTACTTATTGTAGTAACATTCAGAAGTATTTGTATTTGGCAGCAATTATGCTACCCCATAAACACCATTACATGGTATATGTACATTACATACTCTGTTTCCCTGAAAATAAGACATCCCCTGATAATAAGCCCAACTGGACTTTTGAGTGCATGCACTAAAATTAGCGCCCCTGAAAATAAGCCCTCCCTGAAAATATTTAAACGCATGCGCAGCCACTCCCCACCATTTCCTCTAGTTTCCTCCACACACCCCAAAATAATAAGACCTCCCTGAAAATAAGGCCAAGTGCTTATTTCAGGGTTCAAAAAAATATAAGACAGGCTCTTAATTTTTGGGAAACAGGGTACATGGTGTATGTACATTACATAGCTCCCTAAATATGCATTTTGTGTATTTTGCCATTTTTTAAATTGTTCATATGCCAAATATCACTTTTTGAACATGGCTACCATGAGTCTTCATTTTCTGAAGTTAAGCATACGTTGTCCCTTCAAATTTCAAATTTCCCCAAATTCTTTGTCCTTCCTGAATCTCTTTCAGTTTGCTTATATCAAGAATGAGGGATTTGTTCACTTTCACAAATTCTTGACTCCAAGTTCCTTCAGTGTCAGCCATTTTGGCCAACAGCCAGAGATGACAGGAACTAGAGCCAAACATCTACAGAGCCATCAGTTTGTTCTATAACCCTAACCCTTAGTGTTGAACACACTATGCCTAGTGCAAAATAACTGATTAAGTGCAGATTGATTAACTAGTGCATTTCTTCCAGAACTTTTCCCTTATATATATTTCCCACCCTGACTATTGCTAGAAGTTACCTATATCTGAACATATCTGAATTACTGAGCAAACTGGAAATCCAGTTTGCAATAGTAGTTAAGTCACCAAGCTAGAAACTGGGAGATCATGAGTTTTAGTCCTATCTTTGGCCTAAAGCTAGCTGAATAAGCTTGAGCTAGTCATTCTCTTTCAGCCTTAAGAAGGAGGCAATGGGAAACAAGTTCCAAAATCTTGCCAAGAAAATTGCAGACTAGTCTGGACAATTGTCAGGAGTCCACTGAGCATTAAAATATGTAAAAGATAAAAGAGAATTTGTTCATTTATTGATCATTCATATTTCTAAACCACCTATCTCCCTCAAATTGTTATACTGGATCTCAGAGTTAAAAGTGTTCTGACCTCATCATTCTGTTTCACAGTGCCTCCAATTTCTGCCAGTGTGGCAGTCCTCGCAAAAACCATACGTCAGTAGCCATAGAAGACGCTTTTGGAGCAGCCATTGTCAGCAAATGGGACTCAGCGCAACATACCACAGAGAAGCCAACTGATGCATATGGGGAGGTGGAATTTCTAGGCACTGGCCGTAGACCAAGCAAGGTGAGCTTGTGATAGGACAAGAGCTAAACTAAGGATTCCAGAGGATGAAATCAGGATTATGGCAGGAGACTGTGGAGCCAAAGACAAAGCAACTAGTTCCCAACCCTAAATGTAATGACAAGAAGGAGGGCATACTGTGTGTAGTCAGAGATTACCCAATGATGGGATATTGGAGGATAAAGCAGAAGCAGCTCAGAAGGACGTGTAGTAGGATGAAGGCCCATGATTCCCTTCATTGTTTCCTCCTGCCAAATTTACTCTTGTATTGACCATATCTTCTGTCTGACTATTGAATTGGCCACTTTCTAGATAGCTGTTTGAATGGGTGCTCTTAGCAACAAATTGCCATACTGGCTATCTTTGCAGGTAAATACTCCAGACCTCTTAAAAAGGAACACCTGAAAAAGTATCTCAAAGTGGCCCATAAAGGACAACAGTTATGTGGGAAGAAAGACAATGAATCCAGAGAGTAAGATGCCTGAAGTGTAACAAAAATGGATGACTCTAGATAAAACTATTCAGGGTAGTCTCTTTGGTCTAATCCTTTTTTCTCCCTTATAGTTCATTCGCCTCTCTGACTCATCTGATCCTCGGAATGCTTATACTTTAGTAACGAATAATTGGAAAATCCCACATCCCAACTTGGTGGTGTCAGTGGTGGGAGGCGAAGGTGAAGGGCCTGTAAGGGCCTGGCTCAAAGATGTGCTGAGAAAGGGGCTGGTTAAAGCAGCTCAGAGCACAGGTAATCTCTTTCTGTGGTTTGCTTTAATTTTACTAACCATTTTAAAACATCACTGTAGAACAAGGGGCTGAAGCTTTTGTAGGAAGGGCTGGGAAGCCACAGCTAGTTTGATGTGGGATACATTTGAATAACAATGATCAGGTATGCTAGCATACCTTTGCTATTGGAACAGTAGGGAAGAAAGCAGTGGTGAAATCCAAATTTTTTTACCACCGGTTCTGTGGGCGTGGCTTGGTGGGTGTGGCAGGGGAAGGATACTGCAAAATCTCCATTCCCACTCTGCTCCAGGGGAAGGATACTGCAAAATCCCCATTCCCACTCCACTCTGGGGCCTGTCAGAGGTGGTATTTGCTGGTTCTCTGAACTACTCAAAATTTCTGCTACCAGTTTTCCAGAATCTGTCAGAACCTGCTGGATTTCACCCCTGAAAGAAAGGCTTTCTTGAAAGTTATTGTTAGTGTGCATATTACATAGCAACTAGGTAAACCTAAGTAAACATGCTTCTTAGTTTAGGTTTCTTGACTATAAAAAGAACAGGAATATCTAGCATGTTTTGTAGTAGTATATTTTCAATGTTGTGCAAACCTGAATTCTTCTGTTCTACTGCATAGTTTTTTAATCACATTTGGAAATTGCATTAGAAACCTTCAGAAAGAAATGTTTTATAGCACTGGGTGAATTTCCTTCATTTTTTTTTAGCAAAATAAGTTATAAAATACAAATTTAAGGATTTAAAATCTTGTTTTAGACAAAGCCAAAGGGTGATTAGAATGTTGACTTTGTAAACTTGCAAATGTAATGTAAATCTAGGTGGCTTTGAAATAAGATTTTGAAATTACTTATAAGAATCTTTCCTGTGGGAAAGTTATTTTCTATTTTAAAATAATGCTAGGATGGAAAGATTGAACACTTGAGGGAAGGTGAAGAAACTAAAGATTACTCTTGAAGGAAAAGAATAGTTAAATTTGACTTACTAATGCGGCATGAAACAAAATACTTAACACAAGACTTATTGAAGGATATTTTGAACAATGGACCCAGAAGTTGATTTTAAGAATGTCACTATTATAAATAATCTTTAAAAGATATTATGGAAGAGGAAAAAGATTCACTGGACAAGATTGAAACTGATCTGAAAGTGGTTTTAAAAATGAAAGGCTATAAGAATATATGCAAAAAGGTGCTACACCGGATATATATATAAAATTAGCTGATGTTTTAATAATTAAAAGGAATATGCTAATAACAAACCAAAGGAGTGATGTGGATAGCTTTATTACAAAAGAGTTAAAATTTTGAAGACTTTGGGGGTAGGGATAAAGAAAAAATGAATAAAAATCAAGTTCTAGGATATTGCATAATATAGAATTTAATTTATTGAACTGTATATACTGCTGGTAACAATAAAGTCTTCAATTGCTGAGTGGTGAATTATGTCTGCTTAATCTAGCTGCTTCTACTAACTAGATATGCAGGAAAAATACTGAAACATTTGTTCCATGCTTGGCAAATTGTATATATTTTGACCAAGACTTTTCTGATACAACCTATTGCATGAATAAAGAAAGGTGTGGAGGGATAGTGCAATTATTCATCAGGGAGCACACTTGCATGGACAAATTCTCCCTTCCTTAAGGGTGTCTTTTAAAAAAAAAAAATGCTGACTTTATATGCATAATAGAGGAATTTTTTTATGTTTGAAAAGATAGCGCTGAATCTATGGATGGGTGGATCCTGAAAAGGCTGGTTCTAACATGATTCACCCATTAATGGGTACCTTTTTGAGATTATAACAGGTACTAAAATTGCACTTTGCTTAATGGTCATACATAGCCATTTCTCAGTCATGTGAGCTATTATAACAGATCTAGCTGGGTGATAGTAATAAGGAAATGGGTATAATTCTGATAGCTTGGCTTAGGATTTCACAGTGTGGCCAAAAGTCTGATCATATGTTTCATCATGATTTCTTAAACTGTCTTGTGATCATTTAAACAAACCAAATAATACTTAATTTATTTAAGTTCCATGTTCATATGATTTCCCAAACATAGAAATACCGTGAATAGTCCATATACTTACATAGTTCTTACTGTATTTATTACTCCTATGCAGGTGCCTGGATTATGACAAGTGGTCTCCAAGCTGGTGTGGGCCGGTATGTGGGGGAAGCGGTGAGAGATCACGCTATGGCCAGTACCAGCCGCAGCACTCATGTTGTAGCAATGGGCATTGCTCCATGGGGTATCGTTCAACAACACCATTGTCTTGTCAACCCCAAGGTAGGAGGGCTGGAGAAGGGAAATGCTAACTGAGATAATGAATTAAGGCTGGGAAGTTTAACAGAGTTACAGGTTGAGGTGGGTGAGGTCCTAGGACCACAGGTACCCCCTGAAACCTATAGACATGGTTCATAAGAGCCCCCACTCAAGTTTAATATCAAAAAATGGGGAAATAATACATGAAGAGTCAGCTACTTTAACTGTATTTTAATAACTTGATTAAATTAATTCAGTTAATTATTACAGTGCTGGCTTTACCCATTTCTTTTCCCTTGCACTATGTATGTTCTATATCTCCCAGCTGGCCACAATTCTTGATCTCTCAAAAGTCGTGTTTCTAATTAGCTCAGTGACAAAAGACAATAATGCCTGTCTTTACCTTGTTTGATTAATTTGCTTCTTTTATTATCCTAAAGGGTTCCTTCCCAGCACGTTACCCCAGGACAAACCCTGTGAGTCCTTTCTGCCCTCTAGATGCCAACCATTCCGCCTTCTTCTTGGTGGACAATGGGACACTGGGCAGAGCAGGAGGAGAGGCCGCCTTCCGAGCCCGTTTGGAATGCTATATTGCCCAGCAGAAAGTGGGAGCTGGCGGTGAGGAATTTCTTATGTAGACAGGAACATAAAACATGGAACAGGAAGTTACCCTGTCTATCATGCTCCCTGCAACAGACTAATAGTATTTTCTTATGTCCAGATGTGTCAGAATTCAGCTTCTATAATGCTTAAATAGCTAAATCTAAAGAACGTAAGAACTGCAGTTTAATATACCATAGTTGGAAGTCACCAAATTTCTGTGTTCTGTTCTACACATCCCTTAAAATGCGGCCAAAAAGCTAGCTTTCTCAGGGTGCAGTATAAACTCTGTGTTCAGGGGTTCCTGTCTGGAGGGGAGAGTTCATCCAGACTCACAATTTTTATTGTGGTTGTATTTCCTTCATTTTTGGATCTTTACTTTATGAGAAGAAAACCTCCTGTTTTGGAAGTCTCTGACTCTAATCTGCTTGCTGACTCCACTGTGTCTACAACAATAGTTTATCTCTCCTTTTGATCAGAGGATACTCTTTCCTCCAATTCTTTAAGAAATACAATGTTCTGGCAAGCCTCATTACAGACACTTTGCACCTAAATATTAATTCTGTTAATTACTCCTAAGCCAGACCACCACCAGAGAGCTATGCTGGTTAATCCATATTTACTCAGAATTATATGGATTGCTCTCATATACTTTTATGCCCCAGATTAACTTTTTTTAATAGAAATTTCTTTTCTTATGCATTGAGCTTGAAAAGCTAGGCAGGGAACCTAGATAATATTCACATGAGGAAAGGAAAGGTGTCCCTGGAGATTTTACTCCATAAGTCAGTACTGACTACATGGGGCCATGCTCATCTCTGTTTCAAGGCTGTTGAGCCAGGGCCATCCGAAGACATTTCTGTGGCCAGTGTGATGTCACAGAGAGCTATTTCTCCCAAGTACCTATTTATCTACTTGCATTTGCATGTCTTTGAACTGCTAGGTGGGCAGGAGCTAGGTGAAAATGGGCGCTCACTTTGTTTCCTTGATGCTTGGGTCTCGAACCTGGGCTGTAGGTTTTCCAGCTGACAAGCCCAGTTTCTTAACCCCAGAGCCATCATACTGCCCAAGAGATGAGCCATTGCACCACCACTTACACGAGAGAGTCTAGAAAATCCCTTTGTTGTAGGTAAGACCGAAAAAGTAGGAAAAAAGCACCCCAGTAGAAAGCAATGACAAATCATTTTCATACTATGGACAAGAAACAATATGATGTGTCTATGTCATTCACCAGCTTAGCTCAAACTCAACTTAGTTTGAGGGGATCATTATCTTGACCTTATTTTCTTCCCAGAGTGGTAGCAAAAATGTTTGCATTTGGTCTTCCAACATCATTTTACTTGGACTTAGCTTGGCCACTGTTACCTTAACAAATTTTCCCCCATTTTGCCATTCCTCCACTCTATAGGTGAAGGGAGCATTGAGATTCCTGTGTTGCTGCTGCTCATCAATGGGGACGCAGCCATATTCAAGGTAAAGGAATTGAGGTGTTGTGGAAGAAGATGAAGTGTCCTTGAACAGAAATAATTTCACCATCAGACTTTAGGGAAATGATCCATAGTTCCACTCCAAGGAAAACAGGTTTAAGCTACCACATTTGGGTGTAAAGGAATATAACCCTCTTTTTCCAGTGAAAGAGTGCTCCATAAAATTTTTTAGAGAGAGAACAAAATTAATTTGAGAAGAAAGCAATAATATTATTAAGTCCAAAGTTGCAGTTACCGCTACCTAAATCTGCTGTGGGCTTAGGAAGACAAAGAAGAAACACAGAACTGAAGAAATGAATAGACCAAGGTGGAAACTTTGGTCTTTCTATGCACAAAATACGTAATATGGGGAAAATGTGTAAAATCTATGATGCAATACATTTGTGTTTGGTTAGAGGAGGGTGAAAATGAAGAAGGAAAGATCTGACGACAGAATATAAAGGCATTTGGGAAACAAACTAAGAAATGGAGAGAAGGATCATGAAATGTGAGATAGCAATTATCCTTATGGAAGAAAGTGTGAGGGTTTTTGAATTCTTAAAGATAAGTGGGACAATAACAATGAGAGGAGAGAGTTAAAGATGTGAAATCATGGGCGTTGAGAATAGCAGTGAACCTGATCAGACATGAACAAATTAAAATTCAGAGGTCAAAGAGGAAGAGAAAGACAATGAGGAACAGTAACTTGGGGATGATGAAGCTGGTTGGGGATGATGAGAGAAGATGAAACACAGGATTAAGGCAGGCTGTCTTTGTAGCTCATTCCTGAAGTGCACATTACTCATACCAGTTGCTTCTGCCTTGTTCGTTTCCTAAGCGTATATCAGAGGCTGTACATGCCTCCATTCCCTGCCTCCTTCTAGCTGGATCTGGGGGAGCAGCAGACTGCTTGGCTGAATTGTTGGAAGAGACACAACCTGGGAAGTCCCTGAAAACTCTGGCAATGAAGAAAATGCAGGGCAAGTTCCCAGACAATGACTTGGAGGAATTGGCTGAGCAGGTAAGACCTAGTATGTAACACCTTTCCATCTCTCCTTTCTTTTTATATCACTCAGAACTACATTCTTATTTCCTTCTGTTCTAGACTACATTTCAGAACTCAAAAATCCAAAAGATATTGGCTCTGGAGAAATCTATCTCTGTCTCCCTCTCTCTCTCTGTATGCTTTTTCCAAGATAAGTGTATGATTTGTCTACATGGCTTCTTTTCAGGTGGAAAGCATTGGGAATCTGAGAGAATTGGTGACTGTCTATTCAGACCAAGAAGGTTTGGAAGAGTTTGAGACTGTCTTGCTTAAAGCTCTAGTGAAAGGTAATTAGTTCAGCACATATATCCCTAAATCAAAGATAGACAGCTTTTTCGCATAATAGCAATGGATACAAATATGAAGTCTCATACGGTATTGTGGACACTTTTAAATTAAATTGAAAAGAGAAAAAAACCTTACATCACCAAATCCTAAAAGGTTTTAGCAGACTTATGGCCGGGATTTCATTGAATAACTGGAATCATTCAAGACTTGATTTTATTGATGTGTGTATTTATGTGTTAACTTAACATATCATATCCAAGAGTCATAATGCCAGACTTTGTTAGTTAGCTTGATTTCCCATTTTTATGAAACCTGTCTATCTTTTTTCAAAAAAACATTATATATAGGGATAGAATCAAGTTGACATGAAGTGTTAATACCACTTTATAATGCCTTGGTAAGGCCACATTCGGAATACTGCAACCAGTTTTGGTCATCACGAGGTAAAAAAGATGTTGAGATTCTAGAAAGAGTGAAGAGAAGAGCAACGAAGATGATTTAGGGGAGGCTAAAACATATAAAGAATGGTAGCTGGAATTGGGTATGTCTGGTCTGGTGAAAAGAAGGACTAGGGGTGACATGATATCAGTATTCCGATATCTAAGGGGCTGCCACAGAGAAGAAGGATTCAAGCTATTTTCCAAAGCACCTGAGGGCAGGACAAGAAGCAATGGATGTAAACTAATCAAGGAGAGAAGCAACTTAGAACTAAGGAGAAATTTCCTGACAGTTAGAACACGTAATTAATGGAACAATTTGCCTCCAGATATTATGAATGCTCCAACACTGGAAGTTTTTAAAAAGAGATTGGACACCCATTTGTCTGAATTGGTATACAGTTTCCTGCCTAAGCAGGGGGTTGGATAGAAGACCTCCAAGGTCCCTTCCAACTCTGTTATTCTGTTCTGTTATATCCCATATTTCAGAATTCATATCCCATGAAGACACCTTATAGATGCCAGCATATGTTATAAATATAAACAAAATATGCTAAATAATCTTGTACATATTTAAAAAGAAAGGCAAGTTATAACTCAAATCAGGGAGGCACTCTACAAAGAGAGCAATATTAGTTTAAGATGACACAAAATCGGAAGGAGCACCTTTTCTAACCAACGTATTTTTATTAACAGATCCAAGCTTTTGTGGGCAGCTCAGAAAAGCCTATGAATTTTAATAAGACTTTTTAGTCAGTTGCTATTCCTTCTAATTTTAAATCAGGGGAAATGATTGTGAGCTTCATTCTGTGTACAGGTAGTCCTCGGCTTGCAACAGTTTGTTTAGTGACTGTTCAAAGTTACAGTGGCACTGAAAAAAGTGACTCATGACTGTTTTTCATAGTTGCAACCTTTGTAGCATCCCCATGATCAAGTGATCAAAATTCATATGATTGGCAACTGGTTCATATTTATGATGGTTGCAGTCTCAAGGTCATGTGGTCACCTTTTGCAACCCTTTGTTAAATAAAGTCAATGGGGAAGCCATTTTCACTTAACAGCCAGGCTACTGACTTATCAACTGCAGTGATTCACTTAACAACTGGGGCAAGAAAGGTCATAAAATGGAGCAAAACTCACTTAACAAATGTCTCACTTAACAACAGAAAAGTTTGGCTCAATTGAGGCCATACATCGAGGACTATCTGTACTGTGTTCTGGCATGAAACTACTCTAATTTCTAAGATGACCTTATGCAGAAAGCATTCAGTTTTTTGATTTTAAAGGAATATACTATGCTCTCCTCCACATATTATTTGGCATATGGGTGGATCAGGTAAATTGGGGACTTCAGTAAAAAAATATGATTATCCCTCCTTTTAAATAAACAAACTCCGTTCCAATCAGTTATGCTTTTTTAGGATTAGGAGAATAATGGAACTTTATGTTATATGGAATATTTAAACATGAGATTTTTTTTAGCAGAGCCTGGTCCCCAAAGAGTGTCTGCTGGATTCACTAAGATTCCAGTTCCCAGAACTGCTGTCCCTAACTACATAAGAAATATCACAAACATCCTAAGATGATTGAACTCCATAAGAAATCTTCCTGACAACTCCATTTTATCTAACATGTATTGCCACTTTGGCAAAAACATGTATTTGTTATTTGTTAAGAGCTGTGGTGGTGCAATGGTTAGAATGCAGTACTGCAGGCTACTTCTGCTGACTGCAGCTTGGCAGTTCAAATCTCACCAGGCTCAAGGTTGACTCAGCCATCCCTCTTAGGTTGGTAAAATGAGGACCCAGATTGTTGGGGGCAATATGCTGACTCTGTAAACTGCTTAGAGAAGGCTGTAAAGCACTGTGAAGCAGCATTTAAATATAAATGCTATTGCTATTTGCAAATCAGTGGCACAGCCATGAATACACATGGCTCCTAAATATGCAAACATCTTTATGGCTGTCTTAGAAAACAATTTGCTCAACTCATGAAGCCCCTCCTTTATTTGAGATTAATTTATGAGATATCATCATATGAACCCATGGAAATCAATCTGGTGTAAGATCCTATTATGATTTCAACACTTCATTAGACATTCCTAAATGATTAGACAGTGACTATGTTATGACACACCTTTGACAGTGGGAGATTTGGAGAATGTACTAGCAGTAAAAGAAAGGAAATCTTGGAGGTGATTGCATGCATAGATTACATCAGATGCAGGCACCTATTCCTATTCCTAGCTCTTTCTCACTGAAGATATAGCTAATCCTCAATTTATGATCCTGATAAAGGATCATTGTGGTCATAATTTTACAATGATGATTTTACAACTTTTTTTGTGACAACTGATAAGCGAATGCAGCAGTTACTAAACAAACCAGTTGTTCAGTAAGGTTCCGTCGAAAACAAGTAACAGCCAGTTTTTGACAAAAACGTAACATGCTGTCATGTGACTGCGGGATGCTGCAAACAACCATAAATGCAGGTCTGTTGTCAAGTATCCCAAATGTGGTTATGTGACTGTGGGTAAGTGGCTGTTGGAATTTCAGAACTGGGTCATAATTATCCCTGGAAAACTCCATCACTAAACATTTGTAAGTTGAGAACTACCTATAAACATTGCAAAAATTGACTTAAAAGTGCAGTAACTGTTTTATCGATAGTGAGCCAGGCAGAAAAATAACTGACATTTAAATTATAACAAAACTATGAACAATGATGGCTATACTTCTTTTCTTTCCTCCTGGCAGGATGTAAGCGGTCAAGCAAGGCCATCTGTTATTTGGATGAGTTACGTCTGGCGGTAGCCTGGAATTGGGTGGACATTGCCAGCACAGAATTGTTCCATGGGGACATTCTCTGGGAGGTGGGTTGGCAGACTTGTTTTAGCTTTTAATCCTTTTCTAGAACATACAAAAAAAAAGTGTGTGAGGAACACAGAATAGAGAAAAATAGCCTTGAATTAAGTTGTTTTGGATATATATAGAGAGATCCTTTCCTATGTTTGCCTTTAGAGGACTCTGGCTTTCATAACCTCAAAGTATCATATGGGTTGAGCAGTTGAATATGGGGATCATTTGATTGTGGAAGGTTGGCTGGAGGTGTGCATAGCTCATGCCAATGTACACTAGACCTACTCAGAAATATTGTTTAGTGTGCATAAAGAATTGGTCCTGTACTTTCAGAAAATCAAGATGAGCCTGGTGGCACTTTCTTAGATTCCCATTTTTTTAAAAAAAAGACAAAAGCTTTCATCAGCTTCTCCTAATTTTGAGCAATTATAGTACAGACAAACATGGCTCTCCTCCCACAATGTCCATATTTGCAAGATAATGTTTTTTTAAAATACAGTGATGCCATTCAATTATTTTAGATTTCAGATCTAATGTTTTCTTCCTTCAATAAATTCTGTGATTTGGTAAGCCACTGCTGCTGCATTTGGAAGTCTCTGCTCATTTTATGTAGGGATTCTTGGATTCCTTCTCAAACTTATGCTGGGGTGATGAGGATATATTAAGTAACAAGGAAGAAGGAAATGAGTTGAAGACTAGCCACAAATTATTTGGGAAGAAGCAGTATATGGAGAGAATAGCAGTACAAGGTGAATCCTTTATTTGAGAGGCAGAATATGGCCATTGTTCAGCCTAAAACCTTTCCAGGATGGTTAAAGTGTGATGATTGCTCTGTCAAAAGTCTTACTAACTTTGAGAATGACAAATTGCCAAGGATCATCAGGGCTGCATCAACAAATGTTGCTGGCTAAAGATGAAGAATGGAATGGTACCCAGAAAGAAAACTGGCTGAATTATCTCAATCCTGGTATGGAATAATGTCCTCCAGCACAGCTGGAGTGAAAAGACTGCTCTCTTCTATCCTACTCATAACCCTGCAAGTTGTTGTTACCGCAGTTAAGCTAATGCAGTACCCACTTTGATCTCTAAGTAGTTGCAAACATCTACTCTCTTGAGACATAAATATTTTATTCTTATTCTTCCTCTATTATTTCTGCAGCCCAGCCTGCTGGAGAAACCAATGCATGATGCATTGCTAGGTAATCGAACTGACTTAGTGCGCCTCTTTGTGGAGAATGGCTTGGACGTAGGACAGTTCCTGACATGGGGAAAGCTGGAATACTTGTATGCTGGGTCCCCCAAGGCCTCGCTGCTGTACCAGCTTTTGGAGCGATGCCAAAAGACCGGCTCTGAGTCACCCATCCCTCCTGAAGACTTGCTGCTGGAACGGTCTTTATCTCATGTGTCTCTGATTCTGCATGAGCTATTAGGGGATGTCTGTGCTCCTTTTTATGCAGGACTATACCCTACTGTCCATAGACGGATAGGGGTAAGTGGTAATATTCTGTGTACATTTGATTAGGTAGGGAGTATATGAAGACAAGTAGGATGCTTTGAAAACTGGGAAGCATGAACACCAAGGCACTCTAGTTGTTAAGATATTGAACTGAAAACAGAAAGACAGAAATTCCAGACTCAGTTCAACCACACAATTAATTAGTTGTCTCTCTCAGTCCAGCTTATTTCACAGGTTTGTTGTTGTGAGAATAATACGTGTGGAGTTTGCACCCTGCTCATTTCTCAGCTTGACTCTCTGAGGAAAAATAGAAGATAAACTAAATAAATATGGTTCTCTTATGGTTGCTGCTTTAAGTCTATTTTTCTTTAGAAGAGGGCAGCATTTTAAATAAAAAATAATTTCAAAAAATGGGAAAGGAACCTTTGTGGTTCCCCAAGAGTCAAATTTCAAGAAATCTTTCCAGTTTCCATTTCCTTCCTACAACATTCTTCCTATCAGTAAAGGATGAAAATGCTTCTAAAAGGTCTGGCTTATCCTGGCTGCATTGGAGAGGCATTTAACACTTTGAACTTAAATGACATGCATTGTTTCAAAAATCACTTCTGATGCTGCATTATTATTCCAAGTATTTACTAAAATAAGTATTGATTTTAAAAATTGAAAAATAGATCTATTTTATAATCTTAGCTTTAGCAATAGTAGAAGTTCAAGGCTGTATAATTCACAATGCTTGTGGCTGAAACAAATTATTAGTATCATATTTTGTGTGTTTTAAAAGTAGTTTCCAGTTTCATTATGAGGAAACATTTTGAAAAGAAACAGGCAATGTTTTAAAAACAGCTTTAGTGCCTGAGAGGCTTGGAACATAGTAAATTTATTTTTAAAAAATCTCTCTGGATTTCTGATGTTGCTAAGGGTAAAGTTTGGGTTAAGTTTTTGTTTCAATTTGATAATGAATTTTGATTAATGTATGAAACCAACCCAAGACAAGTATGTGTGTCTGTGAATGTTTTCTTTCTCATGTTGATCAAGATGTCTTCTCTGCCTAGAAAAAAGGATTATTACTGAATGGAGATTTCACATACCAAAATGAACGGTCACCAAACCCATGGACTGATCTATTTATCTGGGCAGTGTTGCTGAATCGAAAAGAGATGGCAATTTACTTCTGGGAAATGGTCTGTGTTTTGATATGAATCTAGCAATAATATTTGGCAATGTCTGTTACAGAATATCATGGAAACATTATGTTGCAAATGCACTGCAAGGATACTATAACTGCTATGAATTCCTCTGTCATTACAGAACCTGATTAAAACTTGATGGCTTGCGGAGCCATCAAGAATGTGATTACTTGTCTAAGTAATCACATCAGTGCTTTCCCTCCAATTTAAATTCAAAAGAAGTTTAGCAAAATAATTGGTGGGCTTTCTTTTAAAAGGTAGGGTGAGATTAGGAATGTAGGCAGATACTGTGGAAGTCATGCTTGGTCAACTGTCAAATTGCCTGATTGTTAATGGGCAATTAACAATCCGTGCCTGTGACCTGTCAATCAGCCTATTTCTGAACATGAGTTTAGCACTCTTTTAAAAGAGCCCTAAACTCATATTTAAATATAAGGCTGTCTGGTAGGTTGCATATATGGAGAAAGAGCAAGAGATGAAGCAACAAGAAACTCTTACCATCTTTTCCTGATTGTAAGGTTTTTTTCTGATCATAAGTGTGTTCTGCACTTGTGACTTGTGAGCTTGGTAAGGGCAAAAGGGCCAATCAATATCAAACATGTTCTTTCCTTAATTAGTGTTGTAAAGAAATGGCGATGCATTGCAACAGCTAATGATAACACCAAAAGCAGCCAAAGAATAGGTAAAATAACAGGACTATCCTTTCCTAAAGTAATAAAAATCATGAATACTATGACTGCATGAAATCCTTTGTCAGCAGAAGCAGTAGAAAATCTGTTTACAAACTTACTGGTTTGCTGGTCTGTACTGTAATAAAAATTCATTGAACACTCTTACTGGTGGCAACAGCATGTAGCTGGCAGAACCCAGCTCCTACTTCAATTTAAGTTGACTTTCTTGTGCAGTGCAGGATTACTGGACACAGGTCTAGTTGCTTTTTTAAAAAACACAAAAGCCATATCCCAAAAGCACTTTTCCAAAAGGCAACTGGATGTTTTCAGTTCTGAAGCTTCTTAAAGGATAAGTGAAACATTTTCAAGAAAAATCATGAAAGTCCAGTTGCCTTTTGGAAAAACATCTTTGAGACAACCATGACCTGGATGACTGAGAACCTCCATAAACACTAAACCCATGTATATAAAGAGCCTACACATTTATATATGCATATATAAAAACCTCACAAGCATTTTGAAAAGCATCAGCATTTTGAAAGGCAGTAAGGGCAGAATCTACCATGAAAGCTAGGTGTCTGGTTTCTCCAGTAGCTAAAAAAAAATCACTTTGGAGAATGGCACCCAGTGGCTAGAGGAGGAGGTCACTCTAGGAGTCAATAGGAGCAGAGGAGATCCTAGCCCTTGGCCACCTCATCAACTACATTGTTGATGAAGCATCCTAGATAACACCCATGGAAAAAGCCATATCACAGGAGAAGAAGGAAAGTGCTACAATAAAAGTAGAATAACTTTAAGACAAGCTGCTTCTTTTGTGGGCTAGGGATGAGAAAAAATCAATGCCATTGGGACATCCATTTTAAAATGTCCCAAATTGGTTAATGAGGCATGTGGATGCTGTGATGGAAATAGGGATGGCAGTCATTCATCTCATGCTATATTTGCTTTTTGCAGTGAGCAAAAGCAAGGAAGCAAGCCCATCCACAATTGTCATAGTGCTGGTGGAATAACAATGGATGGGGATGAAATGACTGGCAATGGATGGTAATGGGTTGTGATGAGACACTTTGGCAGCAGAAAGGAGAGAGTTGAATCCAGAAGCCACAAAACAAGTAGCTATTTCCAACAGTGGGAAACTCCCTACCCTACAGCTCCAGAAGAATTGTTGCAAAATTTCTTCCCTTCTCAAGGCTCATCCAAGACTTTAGCATTGTAGAGACATAGAAACACATTGCCAGATCCAAATTAGCATGGCACTGATGTGTAGATAAATGAAACCAATTCAGGAAAGCAATCCTAATTATCTCCCTCCCTCCGTCTCTGTCTCTGTCTCTCTCTTTTTAAAAAGAGTTTCTGTAGCTCCGTCATCAAGTAGTAGTCAGAGGGTGGAGGAGTAAGTCAAATCCAGGAATGGTACAGAGGAAAAGAGAAAAAGCCTATTTGCTAGTGAATTAATTAGGCTGCTCTTACACATTTAAAAATGTGTCTGCTTTAACTAGACTGTGGGTCTCATCTACTTGCCTTCTTGGGAGCAGAGTGGATGGGATATGGGAGAAAACAGAAGAATATGCTTAGAATGAAAATCAAGGAATTATTTTCTATGCCAATATTGTCTATGCTTAACAGAAACATTGCACAGAAGGATGTATGAGGTTTTGCAGTAGTGATGATTTTCCAAACTGAAATTGTTGCTCAGTAAGCAAGTTCAAATAAAATAAAAACACCTTGTAATTTAGATCTATTTTAAATTTTAAATTATATATTGGTTTTATTGATAATTGCATTTATTTTTAATATTTCTCTTAATGATTTATTATTGATGTCTTTTATTTATGAGCCGCCCCGAGTCCTTCGGGAGAAGGGCGGCATATAAATGCAAATAAACTTAAACTTAAACTTCTAGGAGCTTGGAGAAAGCAAAAATGGCCTCCCCCCACCCCATAGGACCTCCAGAGGCAGGAAATGACCCATTTGACAACTTCTGGTCCCACCAGGAGTATTGTCAGTGGTGTTGAATAGTCTTACATCACCAGCGAAGAGAACACAGTTGCTTATAATATGATTGCAAAGGTCTATGTAAAGTATAAAGAGTGTGGGTCCTAAAATACTACCTTGGGGGACACCGCTGTTAACAGGTGCAGGGTTTGATAAGGCCTTCCCTATTTTGACTACTTGTTGCCAGTTTGATAGGAATGCAGCTATTCACTTATGCAGGAATCCAGAAATGCCATAAGATTTTAGTTTTAGAAGTAGTTTATCATATACCACTGAACCGAAGGCTTTACAGAAGTTTATATAAATTGCATCTATTGATTTACTCTGGTCAAGTTTTGAAGTCCATATGTCCAGTTTTGAAGTCCAGTGTAAGAGTTGCTGATTGCAGGACATTTTTTTTTCTAAAGCCAAATTGCTTGTTAGAGAGTAGGTTGTTAGTATCTAACTAGAGGGTAATTTCTTCTCCCAAGAAATGGAAGAAAAATTGTTTTTAAAAACAGAGGAGAAATGTTCAACATAGTGCTGAAAGAGAATCAATTTCCAAAGAAACCTTGAGTTCTTACAACTGATATTTGCTGATTATAACTCATTCCCACTAAAATAGCATATGCCTATGATTCAGCTTGTGAAAATTCTTGAAGAATGGGCTTAGAGAAATAAGGATTGTTATAACGACATGGGAAGAAAAAGTGTAGTATGGAAAAAATGACAGGATACAGATGGAAGCAACTGGGAGTGGAATAATAAGAAATAGTGGAAGAAAAATATTTATCAAAAGAAAAACAGAATTTTTTTTTCCTGCTGTTAAGGTCACTGGAAATATGTCAGTGCAACAACAAAGTAAATTGCCTTAAAGAGGTCCAATGCCCTCAAGAGATAGGCAAAAGTAGTAAGAAAAAAGAGAAGAAACAATAGAGAAGAAAGAAAGCTTTGCTGGCTGGGGAATTCTGGGAGTTGAAGTCCACCCATCTTAAAGTCACCAAGGTTGAGAAACACTGGTCTAGACAGTTCCAAGGTGGTTTAAAAACTGCAGAGCAATTCTAAAATAAAATAAGAAGAGGTTGAAAATGGTGAACACAATAAAAGCAGGATGCAGTCTATCCATTCCAAGAGTACGGTGAGCTCAGGAGAAATAATGGCTGGAGAAAGCCAATAAAATAGATTTTTAAAAAAAGAACAAAATTGAGGGTTGCTACCAGGAATGTCATTTCAAAGCCATTATGAAAAAGGTCCATCATTGGGTCCCCACCAAATGGGGATTTTCCCCCAGGATAGTAAATGCTTCTGTGGCCAATGTCATTGAAGATACAGTTTGAGGTAACCCTGAATGGTTTGGAGCTAGAAACATAAAATATCAATACTTAATGGCTTAATAGGAGACTACTACTAACTATCAATTCACGGGGTTACACAAGAAGATACTGTGATCAATGGAATCAAAAACTGGTGAATAACAGAAACAAAGTTTTCCATATGTTCTTAAAACCAGTAGGTTAATAAAGACAATATTTCGTATAAGTAGATCAGAATCCAATCTGCAGTAACTCTAAATAATAAATGTCTTCTTGGAATACATATTAGAGTGCTATGATTCTTTCCCTCATTTTGATCAGAAAGAAGCATTTGTCATTTGGCAATAGTTACTACGATTCTCTAGATCCAGAGATTTTGTTTTGTTTTCTTTGTTTTGTGGTTATACTCACTGCTTCTTTAATAGCAGCAGGAAGCATCTCCCCTTATATAATGATGCTTTCACCCTTTACTTCACCCACTACTTCAAGTCAATACTCCTTGGCCTATTTGAATTAGCTCACAGTTGGAAAGGATTAAGAAGTCAAGCTGATAGGGTAAAAGCTTAAAGTTTCTTCTTTACATCTTCCTGAAAGGCTGAAGCTGATTTTGCACATTGTTATGAAAAAAATCCGACAATTTTATCCTTGAATTGTATTGAATTGTCTTGATACCTGTAATAGCAAATATCAAAGAGCCTGCACAGAAGAAATTATTTATATATGTATATTTTTTTAAGTTCTACTGGATTGCTATTTGAGGATGGAATGGAGACAGCAAAGTAAATATTCTTCACTGCTTTCATTACCAAACAAAAGGTGTGGTTATGTTCTCTAACACTTATACAGTTATCTTCACAAGCTTGTGACACCAGTGCTTGAATTACCTGATCTGCTTCATTATTAAGAACCCTCTGAGAAACCAGTAAAAGTTCATATTTTACAACATTGGAGACACCCCACAGTTCTGCAGTAGGACCAGGGTCTCAACAGGATCATCAATTCTAACTGTAGAAAAATCAGCATATCCAGAATACATTGGATTCACAAGCTTTTATATTAACTATGTTAATAGTTAGGGGCCAAGGTAGAAGCTATAATACCAAATTTCCCCCATTACGGTTTATTTAAATTCTAAGTTGTAGTCCACCATCCAAAACAAGTGATGTGAAATATAATTGGGTAAAAGGTCACCACAGGAGCATCATCCTAAACCAGAATAGGAATGGTAAATTGGTCCATTTGCTGTGCTTAGTGGTGGTTGCTATTCAAAATATGTATTCCATAGAAACATATACATAAGTTTTTTTTAATGTCTGGTGATACCCCATAAAAAATTTCCAGGAGTAAACAATTGTATAGCTTAGAGTAGAAAAATCTATTTCTCTTATTCCTCCCCCCCTCAGCATTCCCCATCTGTACATTTACCATATTTGGGTCATCCATTTCCCCTCCCTATATACTATATTTTAAATTAGAAGTTTCTTGGAGCAGGGGTCTGTATTCTACCAGGGCTCTAGGATTCAATATTGTCAGGATCAATAAATATAAAATCAGCTGTTCACCAACATCAAAATAGAGAAATTGTTCTAGTCTACTTGTTTAAGACACATATAATAAAAGATATCAACCATGTTTACTCTTGAAGAGAGAATTCCTAATGCACACATTCACTCCAATGCACAACCAATTGGCCAATATGACTTCTCTGATATGCACACACTTACCTTCAGTTGCAGATTCCTATAGTGTGGAAAAGGAGAATGCAGCCAAGTCTGCTCTGTTCAACTAAACAATGAACTGGATTTTTTTTTAAAGTTGGAATGCTCCTCCTACCCTTCAAATCCTTATGCCCAAGGGGTCTCAAATCATTATTATTTTACTCAGAACATCTGAACAATAACTGGTAACTAAAACTGGTTGGATAGATGTTCTCAGCTGATAATGTCAACAAGAATCTTATTATCTAACTAAACTAAAAAAAATTGTCCTAAAATAATCCTTGTTGACCTGTGTTGTGAACTGCAGATTATTTAGAATACCAAAAGATCTGGTATGACTTCTGCTTTACTGGAAATGTTAAATGAGTGCAACACTTGAACTGGTAATTTATTTGGGTAAACTAATCAAGAAATGTCAATCAACACAGTAGATGTGCTTAGTACATAGACCAGTGATTATTTGAAGATTCTTGCTGAAAATATATATATAGCATTTTTAAAAAAGCTGATGAAGTGGAACAAACAGGTTTTGGAAAGAACAGTTACGTACAAATCATTGTTTTCGACTCTGCCATCTAATAATGAGAAACCCAGGAGCAAACTACTTTTAAGTGGTTTGCAAAGTTTTAAAGGTCACCTATTTCTAAATTTCTGCTACGATTTTAAAAGAAATTGGCAGACATTGCAACATGCACACAAATTAAATCAGAATGATTTTTATTGTATAGATAATTATGATGTAAAATATTTGGAAGATTTGCTTTCTTGAATGAAGTCAGACAAAAAACGATTCAAGTAAAATTGCTTCCAGGATTCAAGGTTTCATTTGATGGAGCAGCAGAACAGTATTCTGATCCAGTATGTGAAATCTTAATTAAATCTTGAGAGGTTTAGTGAGACTTACTGTAGTTATTTAGGATTTATTTATTACAAGTTCATCTGTGTTGTTTTTAGACATTATTGCAGCAATCTGTCAAGAAAGTCTGACAAATGAGCTTTTGAAATCAAATAAAGACATTGAAAAGATGCTATTTTAAATTAATGTGACACCATCACTTTTAATAGTATGATTTCACTGGATTCTGGACCTGAAAAATAGGACAGAGACCTAACATGGTTCAAGGCTATTAGTTGTCGACTCCTGCTTTAATGGGTTGTTTGAACTTTGGAAAAATGTATTTTCCCAAAGAGCCCAAACTTTCCTATATTTTAGCGCCAAAAACTTTTTAAAATTGCTTTTAAAAATTTTACAACCATTTCAGAGTATTAGTTTATTTTAGCCAACAAACACATTCAGGATGTTATATCATTTTAAAGTTTTATCAATTATGTTTTTATGCATTTTTAAGGATAAGAAGTGAGCCTCTTGTGTTCTCTTTGTTTTTCCACATATAGACACCGGTATCTCTAACACACATGTCTATATATTATCTCTCTTGAACTGTTATCATGCTGATATTTAATGGGAAAAGAGAATCAGATAAGAATATCCCTTCTCATTTCTATCAAACTTCAAGTACCGGTATGTTATGAATAATGATGCAGGCAGGGTGATTTCAACACCAGATGGCAGCATACAATCTTACCATTAAGAAAGAGTTACTACACTGTTAATATAGTGAAAGACTAATAACATGCAGATATTCTGATTACTTGAGATAATATTAGCGGTAATACATAATTAAGATTTGACAGCAACTTCAAACACTTGTGACCCAACATTAAAAACAGCTAGCCAGCTGAACAGAGACTTTCATAAACACCTTTCCCTGACTGGAAAAAAGGTATGTAACAAAAAACCCTTCAGAACTGAGGAAGCTTCTTGGATGAGAAGTAAAACATCTTCAAGGAAAAACAAAATCCAGTTGCCTTTTAAAATAGCACCTTTGGATAAAACAAAGATGCAGTTATGTCCTTAAAAGATAATTTATACTTCGCAGATTGTGTATTTGTATGTGTTTGGGATTGCATTGTATGGTGGCAAATTAAATGCATTAATCTGTTATGTCCTCTAAGCAAGGCAGTTTGGCCTAGTGATTACTGCACCTCCCAATGGAAACTAGGAGACCGTGAGTTCTAGTTCCATTTTTCATGAAAAAAAGCTGGGTGACTTTGGGCCAATCACACTCTCTCAGTCCAACCCACCACCCAGGATTGTTGTGGGGAAAATACAGTAGGAGGCAGAAAAAGTATTAGGTATGTTTGCCACTTAGCTTATTTATAAAAATAATAAAGACAGGAAATAAATAAACTGCCAGAGCAAATTACTTTACATATAAGGTTATCTCCCTTCAAGGTAAGATATTAGGGTTTGTCTATTGTTTAGTTAGCTTACCTTATGGGGGCATCAAAGATTATAATTTATCAATGATTTCTGAGATTACAGGTAGTCCTCAATTTACAACAGTTCGTTTCGTGATCTTTCAAAGTTACAACAGCACTGTAAAAGTGACTTATGACTATTTTTCACTCTTATAACCATTGCAGCATCACAATGACCACGTTATCAAGATTCAGACATTCGGCAATTGATTCATATTTATCATGGTTGAAGTGTCCTGGGGTCGACCTTGCGGCAAGCAAAGTCAATGGGAAAGCCAGATTCACTTAACAATCATGTTACTAACAATAACTGCAGTAATTACTTAACAACGGTGGCAAGCAAGTTCATAAAATAGGGCAAAACTGACTCAATTAGCAATATAAATTTTGGAGTCAATTGTGGTCACAAGTTGAGGGCTACCAGTATTAATACTTCTCTGTACTGGATTGGAATCCCTAGTAATTCCCTAGGTGGAATGCCCAATACTAAAAAGGTGTACTAAGGCCCTTATTTAAGAGGTAATGACTGTCTGATTTTAAGAACTATGGGCTGATGGGTATTATTCCAAATGTAGGTACAGCACTAAAGTAGAATTTGTCCTGCAGCTCCCAGAATTGTTGGTGAACTTGCTGTAGTGTGCAGATAGTCTTGAACACTCTGATAAATAATATCTAGCAGAAGGAAATAGGGTAGTGCAGCCCTGTTCCTATTTTTGCACCTTAAAACTGTTTGTCGCAAGTGTTGACTACAATGTTTTTAGCAGAGATGGAGCAGGAGGTGAGATTATTTAGTTTATATCTCTGAGTGCTATCAGAAAGGGCTTCCTTAGTGAATCCTGCAGTTATATCTAGGAATAGAATAGAATAGAATAGAATAGAATAGAATAGAATAGAATAGAATAGAATAGAATAGAATAGAATAG
>JANHFM010008345.1:24644-41886 GCA_032468115.1 Grayia smithii
TTTAAAACTTTTCAATTAAAAAAAAAAAAAAGAAGATATCACACTGATGGGTTATAATGCAACCCATGCAAATCAGGAATTTTCTTTTTCTTTTAACCCTAGGCACCTGATGCAGTGGCTGGGGCATTGGCAGCAGCAAAAATACTGCGGGAACTTTCACATCAAGAGACAGAGACAGAGGAAGTGGCAGCCATGAAGGATTTAGCAATGCACTTTGAAAACTTGGCTATAGGTGAGAGATGGGAAAAGGGGTGATGGGAGAAATTACTGCTTAAGAGAAAGGGGCAGATTTTCGACATAACTGAAGCTAGGTAACTTTAGGGTGTTTGGACTTCAACTTTAAAAATTCAGTTGAATTCCACATACCTTAAAATTTCTGAGGTTGACGAATGCTGGTATAGACCAACCAGTCTAGATATTCTGACCTATTGTCCCCTCATGACAACAGGCATAGATACTATGAGAATTGACTTCCAAGCCATCCAAAAGACATAATAGGATAGAATCTATGTTAATGGATGAGATTATTGGCAACATGCACTTCTTCATACAGGGGAATATAGGAGGAGGAAAGAGTTATAACAGAGAAGGAAAAAAAAGTAGGTTGTAATGCTCATGAAATGAAAGACTTTATGAAGAAATCCAGTGATAGGTTCCCAGATTTTCCAGAAAATTGTACTGTTTGGCATTTAGTTGAAATATATTTTAAATCCTTGTTACTAAATATAGATTTACTATCTAGTTTCAGATGATTAAATTTTGCATTGACAGTCTCCACTAATTTGTAAAATTGATGTAAATGGACAGATTTTGGAATTGTGAGAGAGAAAAGTATTTTTCACACTTCAGGTTTCTTTTTTAGTCCACCAATAGAAGGTCCTATTTTCTGATGAGTAGAATGATGTCCAAGCTGCTCCATTTCCAATCCAATGTTTCTTAGCCTCCCATCATGTTTACTGTTAAAAAAAAAACCTTTTGTAGTACATAGGCACCCTAACAAATGCATGTTTTCCATAGGAACAATTTCTTACCAAAACCTCCCACATCCTGACTTTAGCAATTCATTTTTTCAGAAAAGAGGGAAACTATAGCATTTTTAGAACTGATTCATTTCCTTACTTTCACCACTTGAAAGAATTTGTATGTGAAGGTTTGATGTCATGTTTTGCAGTTATTTGGGAAAACTTTAATGAAAAGTTACTCATAGAAGTTTTGGAATGAAGGTTTGGTGTCAAATTGTCTGCTTGACAATAGTTTTTGAATTTAAGATAATTCCTATATTATCATGGAGCTGCCATATCCATGAGGCTGCAATATTTATTTTTATAATTAATTTTTCATTGCCTTCATTTCTAAGTTTCTTAGATGGTTGCAAGCAAATGTAGACAAATTTATAGGAATGTGTGTATTGGAGTATTGTGTAACAATGATTTTATATCATTTTTGTGGAATTGAAGACTCAAACAGTTCTTGTTAGCATGCAGAACATTTTAGTAAGTACAAAGGACTTTCTAAATCTGACTTATTTAGGAGCAAGGGGAAAACCTCTGATTTTGATCTTCTCTATGGGCTCTAAACTAGCAAAAGGATAGAGTTTACCACTATAAATATCAGTATGAATTTGGGAAAAATCCAAAGATAGCTCAGAATTATTACCAATTAATGTGGACATGAATTGCAAAGTCTTACCAAACTGATGGTTTGGTTGTTTGGAAATCTTTGAGTGTTGTATTAATATTAATCTTGCTGTATTATTAATGGTTCCTTAAATTAAGGAGAGTTGTGAATTGTGCAAATGTTTGTAATTCCTTGACTTTTTATGCTCAAATATCTCTCTCCTCCTTCTTAATTCCACAATTATAGGAGTATTCAATGAATGTTACCGTAATAGTGAGCCACGGGCCTACAAACTACTGGTTCGCTGTTCCTACCTCTGGGGTGGAGCCACTATTCTCCATCTGGCTCACCAAGCTGATGCCCGTCTGTTTTTTGCACAGGATGGTGTGCAGGTATGGCCATACAGAAATTCACTGAGCTAGGGTCTGAACGTGCTTGGTGTTTAAGGATGAATATTGTCACTGGATTCCATCTTGTATTTGATCTGGATATACATTATGTCCCCTTGGACCTCTTAAAGAGTGTGTTCAGAAGGGAATTATGGCCCCCAGAAGTTGGTGAATAATTAATGGTGCAAAAGGCTTCCAGAGAATCATAGGTTCCTATCCCAAATAACACAATAGTAGGATTGTATTCATTAGAAATTATCTGCCTGGGATCAAGCTTTCATGGAATAACATTTATATAAGCCTAGGGAAGTAATCACTTTAGAAAACCAACCAAAATATTATACGACTGAAAACTTCAGGCTAGCCATTACAGGAGAGTAGGAGCTATAGTATTCCTTACATAATAACCACAATTGGGACTGGCAACTTCATTGCTAAGTGACAAGGTTGTTAATGAGATATCATGTGACTATAACAGACTTACAACTTCAGTTCTACCATGGTCAACCAATGAGTCATCATTGGTTGTTTAAGTGATCATGTGATTGGCAATTTTACTGTACTCTGTTGACTCTGCTTGCTGGAAACCAGCTGTGAAGTACGCAAATGACAATAACATAACCATGGGACAATGCAATGGTCATAAACACATGCCGATTGCAAAGTACCCAAATCCTCATCATGTCACTGCAGGGACAAAGAGATGGTTGTAAAGGCAAAAGCTGGTCACACAATTTTTCAGTACCTTCAAAACAAAAAAAGTCACTAAACAGGGCAGTCATTAAGGGAGAATTACCTATATGTAGTTGAGGCTTGAATTGTCCAGATGAAGGTAGCAAAGAGAGTAAGATCAATGCCTGAGAAATAGATTTCAACAAAATTAGAAGACAGGATTGCTCTCCTCAAATATTTGAAGAAATATCACGTACAGGATGGTGGCCATTCAGGCAAAATATGAAGAAAACTGAAATCCAGCAATTTCACAATATGGAAAGAAAGTAACAGTTGAACATTAAAATAATCTGGTGGTACGTGGAGCAAGCTATCTCAGGCAATGGAGGGGTTTTTTTTTCATCAGAGGTTTTTAAATCAAAATTGGATGGGTAATTATTATGTATGCTATAATATTTGACTATGTTATAGCAATAAACTAAAATACTGTGGAGGTTTTTCCAATTTTACAATACTCTGAATCCTGGATTCATTCTACCAGCTGTTTGAGGAAGCCTTAGGATGAACATACTTCCCACTGATGACTATGAGTTGGCTGTCCTTAGGTTCTGGATGCTTAGATTTATAAACTGCAAGGGCACATGTATTGTTAAGCACTACATAGAATGCTTATAATGCTGGGGTGAGGATAGTTGATTGTAAGCAAATAAGATCAATATAACCAGAGGTCATATAACATAGGAATGGCATAAAATAGAATAACATAGCAATAAAGCAATAAATAGTAAAATTATAAAACTATACTATAGAGATCAATAGAGGGAACTTGGTCTTAGCTTAAAAATGAGAGAAAATTTTGGAAATTGTGGCTAATGGTATATTTCCACACATGCCATGTTCATGTAGATATCTCAGTCCAAAGTTGGATCAATATTTTTCCTCCATTTATAGCTGCCCACATACTTAGCTAGAAACAGTCTCTACTGAATTAAGCATACAGTATTTCCAGATGGCCAGATGTCTAAAAATCATCTCAGCAGCTGATTCCAACCTTGAAAAAAGTTCCTTGGGAGGATGATTCTTCTAATGACAGACAAGATGAGTGATTCCTGGTGTATCCTCACCTTGACTAGGCTTTTCTCTGAAATAGATAAAACGTGTTGAATCTCCCAACTGGAAACAAAGCATAGCATACTCAATTTTTTAAAAAGGCAACTAACAGGCACCTGCTAATTACCACCCAATTAATCTGCTAGCCATTTCTTCTAAGATTTATGTTAGAAATTTTCTAAAACCAGAAGATTGGGAAGGAGAAATAAAACTTTTTCTTCAGATCAGGCAGGATTTCCAAAAGGACATTGCATGGTAGACCACTGCACTACTTTTAAGGCCCTTATTCAAAAATATAAAAATTGGCATACAAAACACCTCTTTGTCAGTTTTATTGATCTTATACCTGCCTTTCGCTCAGTTGATAAGCCTTGACTATGGGAGAAACCAACTAGTAAGAAATATTAATAAGTACCTTCTTAAGCTAATTACTGAATTACATAACTGACATTATGGCTTCTCTCTGTATTTTTCAGTGCTGCTTTTCTCTTGTGTTTTTCTAATAGTCCCTGCTTACCCAAAACTGGTGGGGAGAAATGGAGCGAAGTACCTCTGTCTGGAAGCTACTTCTCACATTTTTTTGCCCCCCTCTCATCTTTACTAAACTCATTACATTCAGGTGGGTATAGTGGGCATGGTTGTGTGGCAGAGAGGGAGGAGCTGTGCATTGTTGGCAGCCTACAGTGTAGTTATTGTAGTTATTTAGTAACTGCAGTTCCTGAATATCAAAAGTACTGAGTGTTTCTTTATATAACAAGAGCATGAACAAGTATATTTTCCTTAGCTCCAGGGCAATCATTCTCTTTTGAGCAGATCTTTCAAAACCTGCAATTGACCTGCCAAAGGACAATTAATCTACCTGCTGGAACAAGTGGAACAAATACATTCAAATTTTAAGTTCTAGTCTCTGGAATTTCTAGCAGCAAATTTAATTTTTAGCATTAAATATTATGGCTAAATTTTACATCTGTATTTAAAATGTGGTCAGGTGGTCATTCTGATCTGTAATGTGGTCTTTAATAGGAGCATGGATGATGATCTGCAGCTGGATTCCTTGGAACAGTATGAACTGGACAGTCTTGATACAGATGTGCAAAGTACCATCGGAGACATGTTGTCTGAGTAGGGAGAATGGTCATGATCTTGGGAATATGGGCCTGTGGGAGGGTGGAAGTATGAGCTATCATAAATGAAGGCTGTTGATACAGTGGGGCTGATGGGTGGCGTGGATCTCTTCAACATATTCTAAGGTTTTTTCCCTGTGAATGTCCAGCTTTTGTCAAAAAGTAATGTAAAACCATGGTGGTACTTGAAATTTAGCTGAACTACATCTTCTAGCATTCCCCACTGCCTAGGAATTGGTGGAAGCTTGAAGTTTTTTAAAAAGCACACTTCTTATTTATTTAAATTGTCCCTTTTCAGAAGAGATATTTTGAAGTTGCTCACAAACATTTATTCATATGCCAATAATATTTTATTTAATGAATTAATTACTCAAGGCAATAGAGTCAATTTATTGGTGGAACTCAAACATTTCTCTCTTCTTTTCCTTTTCATATCTTGCCTCAGAAATTTGAAATCTCCTTCCTCTCTTTCTGTTCGACAACTCTGGTTACGACAGTGGCATCAATTCTGGGTGGCACCTGTGACAGCATTCCTGGGCAATGTGGTGATGTACTTGCTCTTCCTCTTCCTCTTCTCCTATGTCCTGCTGTTGGATTTTGACCCTCCACCTCCCAAAGGTCCATCTGGCACTGAGATAGTTCTGTACATCTGGGTCTTCACACTAGTCTGTGAAGAGGTGCGTCAGGGATGTTTTGTGGGTTCCCGTCCTTTGTTGCAGAGAGTACGACGGTACATCCTGGACACATGGAACCAGTTTGATATCACGGCCCTGCTACTCTTCATGGTAGGGCTAGTGTGCAGGTAAGTGTTCTTCTGTATTGTAGAGACTTCTATTCATTTACTCTGAAGTTTTTGAATGAGCTGGTGAGGTCAGTGATTAATACCACTGGAGATAAAAAGGAATGGTTGTAGTTTAGAATCGGTTTCTTCTTTCTTTATACCACTGTCTACATCACAGGCTGTTTCCTTCATCATATGAATCAGGACGCACCATTCTGTGCCTGGATTTCATGATCTTCACCCTTCGTCTCATCCACATCTTTGCAGTCAACAAACAATTGGGGCCCAAGATGATTATTGTTGGCAAGATGGTGAGAAAGTGCATTTTTGATGCACATGGAATAATACACAGAACGAGGATTGTTGAATACGCAGGAGGATTGTTTATTTGCTTAAGAATGAAAGGACACTGTCCAATGAAATTTAAGCCAAGTGCAAATGAAATAGAGATGCAAAGGCTATTGGATTTAACATAGGAGAGCAAATTGTCTTTCAATATGGCAATTAATTGGCCCACCCCACCTGTGCTGGCAGAAGGGGCATCCTGTGGACCATGTTGGTCAAGGAATTCTGGGTGGCTGGGTCCAGAAGAATCTATCCTATTGTAATTCCTGCCCTCTGAAACATCATGTCTTCTCCCACCATCCGACAGGATTCTGCCATCACTATCTTGGCCTTCCAAAAAGGCCGGAAAACCTGGCTCTGAGGGGCATGTCATAAAGGAGGCGATTAACAGACCGATAAGACCCCACCTCCTTCCCTCATGTATCTTGCTCTCTTCCATACCTTTGTTAATTTTTAAGTCAATTTTAATATTAATGTTTATTTATTTTCATGTTTTAATGCATTCACGTCCAAACTTTTGGCTTGCCTGAGCCACACTGAATGAAGAGACTTGGACTGGATACAATTTTTATTTTTTATTGTTCTATTATTTTATTTTTGCATTGTTTAAATTTCCTTTTTATTTCTTTGTTTTTATGATTGTGATCTGCCTAGAATAGCCCATGGTAAGATAGGCAGCAAATAAATTTAATAACAACAACAATATAGTAAATATGATTAAAAATCACATAATAATGTTAAAAGTTTATGATCTTGTGGGGCTGCAAGTTGGACATGCCTGTTTTAATGTTTATCTTGTTGCTTTTATTTGATTGCAAGTAACCTAGAAGTGTCTGTAGGTGAGATGGGTGGCATAATCTCCTCTCCTTCTTCTCTTCCTAGATGAAGGATGTATTTCTCTTTCTCTTCTTCCTTGCGGTATGGCTGGTAGCCTATGGGGTCACGACTGAGGGTCTCCTTCACCCCCATGATCGAAGAATCCCTTGGATATTTCGACGTGTTTTCTACAGACCTTACTTGCAAATTTTTGGACAGATCCCACTCAGTGAAATTGATGGTGTGTATTTTGGGGCTGCTCATTGACTTTTCTGATTCTCATCCAGTTTGGCCTGCTGAAACCCAAGAAAGAGTAGTGCAGATTTATGGATACAGCACTAAATAGGCAATTGCCTTCTGAGGATTGTTAAACAACTCCTTTATTTCTTATTTATTTGTAAAGACTCATTTGATTTGATTTCTGTGCTGAATGCAGAAAAAAGATAGAGCTTTCCACCTCTCTTCTGACAGTCTGGCCCCTCCCTCACCTGCATGGAATGTCTGGTTACCTACAGTAATTAAGCTAGTTCCCAAATATATGACAAAGATAATCTAGAATGGAAAATATAAAAAGCAAGACAATTACAATATTGAAAGTATTGATTAAAAAAAAAAAAGATGGGAACGATAAAATTAAGAGTAGGCATTTGAAGGGGTATAAAGAAACAGGTTTTTGTATCATGCATTATGAACATAAGGGATTAATTAACTATGAAACATTGATCAATTATTTACCATTCTATCACCTTAGAATAAGATTGTACAAGAGCTATTAGCCATGACAATTTAGTAGTCTCTGCAATCTTAGAGCTGTAAAAACTTGTGGAGAAAAAAAAGGAAATAATTGGAAATATTTTTAAAGTTTTTCTTTTTCCCCCCTTCCCTCTAAGCCAGGGCTGTCAAACTTGCTGGCCACACCCACACCCGGGGAAAAAGTTGTGATACATCGTGTGACGTTGCTGTGATGACATGAGTTTGATACCCCTGCTCTAGGCCTTCATATTTTTATACAAGCTTAGTAGTATATTTCAGAATATCAAATGCTAGTTGGCAAATAAGGAGAGATGGTGTCACCTTCATGAAGAGGTCTGTCTGAGAAACCTATAGCTCAAGTAAAGTATTTGGATGGCCACTGATATAAATGGGATTCTGCATTCAGAAGGCTAATATGATCCAGTAGATAATTTTTAGGGTTTTTCCTATTATTCCAGAACAGCCTCTTCAAACCAAAACTTTTGGGCACAACTCCCATCAGTCCCAACCAATGTAGCCAGGATCCAGGACTGATGAGAACTGTAAGCCCAATACAATAATCTGTAAATCCAAAGAACTGAAGGAAACCAAATCTCGAGAAAAGTAATTAAACACTAAACTACCTAGGGCTAAAACAATCATATGCAAGAATTCTGTGAACTCTTTACTACTACCTAGAAGGTAGTAGTAAAACCTTCTTCAATCTATGACTTTCATCTCATTTTTTTCCTTTGATATTCTCCCCTAGCTACCCAGATTAAAGTCTCGAATTGCACCTATGACCCTTTAGCCATCTTGATAGAGGACGCGAAGCCTTGTACCAATACCTATGCTAACTGGCTGGTGCTCATTCTCCTAGTGATCTTCCTGTTGGTAGCCAATATTCTGCTCCTCAACTTGCTGATTGCAATGTTCAGGTACCACTACCTCAATTCTACCAAGGCAGAATAAAATAAACAAACAAACAAACAAACAAACAAATAAAATAAATAAAATAAATAAACTTAAACAAAGCTCCATAGTAAAAATAATAATAATAAAAATTGAATTAGATTATGGTCCAAACCTAGTTCAATAGGACATTATATTTTTCAAAAGTAATTTAGACTGTATCTATTTTAGCCATTTCAAGTTCAGTTTTCAGCAAAATATTTTCAAAAAACATATTTGAAGAATAAGATCAGTTGAATTAATTATATGATCATACTTCCCATGTGGCAGTGTCACTAATCTGTGAAAATACATTCACAATATTTTTACAACTTTTTCCATGGTTCAACTTCAGGGGAAAGCTGAAAAATATTTGCTGCTAAGCAAATATAATGCCCATGGATGATAGAACAGGAGGGCTGCACCTCTACATTTTCTTTAGCCCATCCTTAATTGTTCTGATTAAACAGTATGGTCCCCAACTCTTTTGTGGAGATTTTCTTGTAGAAAAGGAAATGTAGAAATATAGCCTATGTTAGCTCATGTTTCTTTTCCATCCATATGCTGTCTTCTATTGCGTCATAGGGATGAGTTGAAGTTGACTCCTCCAATTTGGAGAAAGATGGGACTAACATATTGTTTCCCCTGCTAATAGTTACACGTTCTCCAAAGTGCAAGGCAACAGTGATATCTACTGGAAATCACAGCGTTACAACCTTATCTTGGAGTATCATAGCCGGCCTGCATTGGCTCCACCCTTCATCGTGATCAGCCACCTACATCTTTTGTTCAAGCGTCATATCAGCAAAGTGCAGTCATCAAAGAGACATGACTTCTGTGAGTGCTGTAGGCAATTTTGGGATAGATAACAGATAACCTGCCTTGGAATGCTGGAACTCTTGGTGTTAACCAACCCAGAGAACATCAAATATAGGAAGGTTGTTCAAGGTCATTCATTCATTTGTTCATTTGTTGTCTTTATATTTTGCCATTCAACTGAAAGCTCAAGGTGGCATAAATGAGACTTCCTATGTTCACCTCCACAAAACAGATTTACAGATGAGGAGCAAGTAACTAGTTCCTCACTATCTAATAAATTATCTAATTGAGGGAGCTGGGCCACCACAATACAAGCATAATGCTGAAATCATTGTTCTACATCACCTCTTTGTGAATATCAAAAAAGATTAATTCTAACTCTATGTCATTATCAATCATTATCTCCTTTGTTCTACACCTAATGAGTTGTCAGACTTTTGGCTGCTTCCCATGTTTTCCACTTCCAAGCAAGATGCTCCCTCTGTGAGAATCATTAATAAAATTTACTGAGATTAGAGAGATATGGAACTATTTTCAATTTATAACTAACTGATCCATTGATACATTAAGAGAGAAACTTGTATTTCACATCAATTGGTGAGGAACCATTTCTTTTCACCAATAATGGATAGATTTGCAGGTAGCTGTTTACTAAACTGATTCCTGAATCATTATCATTTTGTGAACCGATAATTAATCTATTTTGGACAGTGCTAGAACTCTCTGAGATCCAAAATAGGCGACTACTGACGTGGGAATCGGTACAGAAAGAAAATTACTTAGTAACCCAAGCTCGACAGAAACGTGACAGTGACACTGAGCGACTCCGGAGAACTTCCCAAAAGTAAGAATGGGGAATAGAAGACAATAAAGAGAAAGGAGGAGGTTGAGATTAGGGAAGGACTGATCAGTTTAAATCCAATTTGAATCAGTTTTCTGTTAATTAGGGGTTTTTTCATATTGAAAATTTTGTGAAAATTGCATTAAAATATGTATTTTAATATTTTCTTTAAAATGCAATTTAATCATTTAATTTCAAAATGTGCATTTTAAAATGTATTGAATCATGAATATTTCATTGAACGCAAAGAAATGCAAAATCCAAAATATAAGTACATTTACAATCCCACATTTGATCAGAATCAAATCAGTTTACACTGAAATTTGAGATCAAATTTCATACCCATCTTTAATTGGCGCAGAAGAAAAGCATATTATAGACAGATTTTCTAAACTGATTTCTTTTAGATATTTTGGGTAGCTTCTTCCAGAGATATTGCTTGGGAAATGAGAACAAAAAGTTTCTATGCATGCCGCATCTGGAGAATCTTCCCTGTTTATTGATTAACTGTTCCTAAAATTAACAACAATGTGGTAAAATGCAATCCAGCCTTTCTGGGAGGTGCCTTAGGCTCCATACAGAACCATCACAGTATTTTTTGTGTGTGTGCATGCAGGGATGGGGGATGTTGCTTTGCAGACTTTCTGGATGGCACATTTTTCTGTTAAGTAAGAACACTTTCTTCACCTTGTCTGTGTTCCAGATATGATATGGAAAGTCCCATATTTAGGAAGACCCACTTTAAGCCATAGGATTCACATTAGCTATTACTAGTTTGTCCTATTCATTTCAATGGCTCTAGGTATGAACTATTAACACTGATGCATGCATAAACCAATTTCTTTACTCAATACTGAGATATGCTTTGGAAAGTGTTCACCCTTCCCTCTAAAAAAAGCCTGTCTACAAATTCCTAAAACCAAACTTTCTGCCTAGATTTATTACAGCAAGTTTTCCAGGTTATTGAAACACTTCTACCATCCTTATGTAGGGAAAATGAGAACTTTGGAGTCAAATGTAGGGGACTATCAGAGAGGATAGAAGATTGTCTCATGCTCCTATAGAGGAAAAAGAAGGCTGAATGTTTCTTTTCTTAGTAACTGCCTCACACCTCTATTTCTGCAGAGTCGATCAGGTTTTAAAGCAGCTTTCTGATATCAAAGAATCAGAGAGACGTCTGAAGACCCTTGAGATGCAGGTATGGGAATAGTAATGGATCCTTTTAAATGGGAAATGGGAGGAAAATAGAATTCTTTGGGAACTGATAGGACAAAGGCTTCACAAGTAGTAGCAAAGGTGAAAAGTAGCAGCAGTAGATGAAAAAAGGCCTGTCATACTAAGAGAGAAAATTCTGGGGTGGGGGAACCTTTGGCCTTCCACATGTTGTTGGCTTATCCTCTCCTTCTAAAGAAATCACAACTGGTTTCAACAATGTTTTATTTTTTTAAAAAGACACACTGGTATCTTAAGCCAGCAACAAGGAAATCACAATATGACAACTGTCTCCCATAAACCTTCAAAAACACTACCTCCCAAATATGTTTCTTTCATTTACTCCCGTTAGATGGAATACTGTACCAGTGCTTTGTCTTGGATAGTAGATATCTTGGCCCAGAGTGACATAGCAAAAGGAAAACAAGTTCCACCTATTCAGAGAAAAGGTAAGTAGACAGGAAAATTCAGAAATATATAAGAATATGTATATTTAATGGACAGACAAGCATTATTCTGAGGTATAGAATAGCATTTATCTATGTAGGTCTCTCAATGTGCATGTTTGCATGTATTTACATGTAGTCTATATGCCATTCAGAAAAGTTGGCAAATTGCTGAAGAAAATCTTCATAGGCATGGGGATACTTAGTTCCTTTTCATATTTCCATCTAGAGGAAAAAAATAGAAGAAAAATGATCCAAGGCTTCTCTAGATTTGATGAGGCTGCCATGCAAAAGAATCTCTTGCAAGAGAATTAGAAGCCAAGATGCTAGTTTTCACACCCCTTTCAAGTTAAATTTATTTTAAAGTTAAATAAACCACTCTCAAATTCCTTGTGTGTCCAATCACACTTGGCCATTAAAGAATTCTGTTCTATTATGCAAAATATATTGGGTTCAATAAATACATTCCTCTGGAAAGCTTCCTTATTGGTAAGGATGGTGAAATCCAAGAGCTGAAGGAATTTAGCTCCATCATACTGTGACCAACAAAACAGACAGTAAAGAATAGAGCACCTTCCTTTCTTTTGTTGGATTAGGCTAAATTGTTCCAGTACTTTCACTGATGTCATTATATTTATTTGCATCCTTCTTCCTTTCTTATTATCGGAAAGGTGTGTCACAGTAGCTATAGATTTACATGATTTACAGCTTCTTTTCAGCCACCTCCTACACAGCTTCTTTTTGGGCTCTTTATGCCAGAATTAATTCTATGAATTCTGACAGTGATAAAAGAACCACTCTCGGTCTTCCCACAGCCTCATTGTGAACACAGACAGGTTAGAACTCCCCTTCTGAAGTAGTCTTCTTTCACAGCTATTGCAAGAAAAGAATGGTGAAAAAATAATCTGGAGCATGAAAATAATCTGGAGCTACATTGATTTACTTCAACCTGCTCTTCACCTCCAAAAAAAGTGTTACTATTACAAAAAACCAATTATACATTAAAAAGCAGTGCTTTAATTATACATTCAATTGATGTTATTTATTTACTTAATTTCTATACTATCACAATTCACATTCTTGACATTATGTTCAGTAGAGCTTGAAATACAGATTTAAGAAAATTATCTCCCTTTTTTAGTTAACCCCATCTGCACTGGATCTTCTGTGTTTGCCTTTGCAAAACAAAAATGGGTGTAAACTGTGGTGAAAAGGAATACAGCAACCGCTGTGGGGATGTAGAAGGCATGCACTCTTGATTAACTAGACTTTCTAGTATTACTGGACAATTTGAGTTCCATTATAATAATGTGACAAATTATAGCTAGATAACTAAAGTTCCTGAAGGAAACAATAATTAGTTGCAATGACACCCCAAATCTTCCTGATCCTTAGTCCTCTATTTCTCACACAAGTTATTTTTGGTAAAGACCAAGTAGCATCAGTTGGAGGGGGTGGAAAGGGGTTGCTAACTATCAGACTAGTCTCCAAGTGTGGAATGGGAAAATCAAATGATTTATTCTTCTGCTGAGAAAAATCCCACTTATTTCGGAAGAAACATTCCTAAACAGAATACAGGTAGTCCTTGACTTACGACCACAACTGAACCCCAAATTTCTGTTGCTAAGTGAGACAGTTATTAAGTGATCTTACCCTATTTTATGACCTTTTTTGCTACAGTTGTTAAGTGAATCACTGCCATTGTTAAGTAATAACACTGTTGTTAAATGAATTTGGCTTCTCATTGACTTTGCTTGTCAGAAGGTTGCAAAAGATGATCACATATGAGTCAGTTGCCAAGTAGCCAAACTTTGATCAGGTGACCACAGGGATGCTGCAACTGTTTTGTGAAAAATGGTCATGTCACTTTTTTAAGGCCACAGTAATTTCAAATGGTTATTAAATGAACTGTATAAAATGAGGACTATCTGTACAATTAATCTCATCTACAATTTGGTTAGCCTAATGAGAATCACTGCCCCCTAGTGGATTATTTGGATGTAACAGAATAATACAGGAGTTCACATCTTTTATTGATCTCTTTTCTTACAGATTGAACTTTTCCATAGCACATGAAAAGACAGTGAAGAAGTGTCAGCTGCTGCTGTTTACAAAATCCCAAAAGTGTTTCAACACTTGATGCCTCAGAGAATTAAAATGTAGGCTTCAGCAGGAAATAATTGAGAGAACCCAAGATCACATTTCAGTTCAGCTACAAATACCCTACGTCTGACTTTAATTCCCTTCATTAGAAATATGAATTATCTACCTCACAGCATTTCAATGAAAATGAAATGTGGACAATTAAAACAATTGATATGCCAGACATACAAAAACAATAGATAACAATCCTGTCCTATACTTATATTGATAACTGAATCAGCTGCTAATTTTGTTTGCAGTCGGTAAAATGAAGATTCAGAATGTTGTAAACCACTCAGAGTGTTGTTATATGAAGTGGTATATAAATGTAAATGCTATTGCTAAAACAATGATATATGGGTGTAAGTACTGAGATGGGCAATCTTTTGATGGCTAGGCCACAATTACATTGAGCTCCTCAAAATTCAAAAAGAAATAATATGATGCAAACCTAATGAAACTAGCTTTTCTGGGGTGTTTGGGGAAAATGCTGTTTCTGTTGGTTATATTTTGGTTTTCCCATGATTCCTGACATAAATTAGAAAGAAATTGTGGTTCTGGTATTGTGTTCAGAGCTTTTTATTACTTGATACACCTGATATAATATTAATGGCAATAGGTAGGACATGCTATGCCTTAAAGGAATAAATGGCAATTAATTAAAGTCCATGTCTCATATGCAGGAGGCCTAAGGTTCAGTCCCTGGCATTCCTATCAAAGGAATCTTGATGTAGCAGGTGATCTTATTGCCTGAAAGCCCTAAAGCTATTAATGAAAATAGATAATGCAATGGTTTGACCTATTACAAAACATCTTTCTGTATTCTTAAAATAATTACCTCCATAAGTCTTCATATGGATAAGCCAGGCTGATATTAATTTCTTAAGTGCATGTTTGCTTGATATCTCATTCCTAGTTGCCTTTGAATCAGCCAAGGGGCCATGCACTTGGTATTGTACAAGAAGAGTAAGTGAAATCATGTGTGATACCATTTTCTAATATAATAATGAATAGAAACTAGAACTTTTCTAACTGATGATACATCCATCAGTTCTAATGGCTGGGATTCACAAACAACAACATGGTTGACACTTGCAAGCCAAAAGGATATTCTCCTAATCATGTAATTTTGTGTCTTGCCTGAGAAGAAAACTTGGTTGGTTTATACTTTAAAATTATACCTACTAGATTATAAGCATTCTAGGGTTAAAAAAAAGTTAGATCATCCAAGACTTTTGATTAACCCATTCAGTTCTTGGAAATACGAAGAATATTATATCCATTTCAACCTGCACATGACCAAAGATCCTTTATATGCAGGGGAGGAAGTTGCTTGTTTGCAAACAGACAGAAGGCAGTAATCCTCAGTACTTAACCTGAATTTCCCTCTTGGTATTTTCAACATAGGTGATGTCTGATCAATAAAACAAATTGTACTTTTTATGTTAAAAAAACCTATAGCAGTATACATTAAATGTCTTTCAGACAGAAAACTAAACATAGCCATGGCTAGGCAAAGTTAAGTGAACATAGGAGTTATTGAGAATCAGGCATTTAGTCTTTCCCCTGCACCATTATCAAGTTAAAATTGTTTCAAATATGGTTAATTTCATTGATAAATCAATATTCACCATATCAGGTAATATATTTCCTCTTGGCTACATTAGGAGCAGCTTTATGAGGACAATAATTTTGAACTCTGCCACTTCCTGCCCATTTCCACAGCTGTTTTTAAGTTTGTTTCTTAAACCCAGCAGTTAATCCTATCAAAGAGGATCCTAGCTCTCCATCATATTTGATATGTCCTGACCTGAGGTCAAAAAATCTGCTGCTCTCTTAATGGAATATTGATTCTCAGCTGTTTTTAATCACGGTTGTCTTCCCAGGACTCTGGAGATTAGCAAGGGGGGGGGGGGGAAACAGTAGTTATGGTCAGTTACAGAAAATTGCAGAATGGTGTTATATTGCTAGAAGATAAAGTTTTTTCCAGAGAATAATTATGGCATTTAGTTTTCAATGTTAGCCTTCAGTCTTTTTAGGGTTTTTAAACTGTGAACTTGTTTGTGAACCAAATGGTAACTAAATGGGCATTTACAAATCAAGTCATTTATACCAAATCAATTTTCTTTATAAATGTCACTTTTATGGTTAAATTAATATTACTTCTTCTAACATTGCTATAAGTACATAATAGAAGCGTTAGAATGCATATGTCCGGAACTGTAATAAATAAAAGGAAATTAGTGCTGTTAATCATATGGTATTTTATAATATATTTAATTAAATGCATTCCATGAAAATGTAAGATATTTTTTTAAAATCCAGAAACCTTCAAATCTTTTTGTACAATAATTCCTGATCATCATTCCTATGAAATCCCCTACACAAAGTAAACTGCTTCAGATTTAGAATGACCTTAACGTGGAATCTAATCACATATCACCAAAAAGGAGCAGAAAGAAAGGCATAGCTCAAGTGTTTCTCACCCAGCTAGTATTCTATACAAACATGTTCATACACGCCAGTTGTCATTTTAAAAAGGTAAGCCCTCCTGACCCATGTTGCTTTTTGTTTGCAACAGCATCAAGCTTAAAAAAAATTACAGGCTATTTTACCGGTTATTCTTTAGGAGTGACCCAAGTCATTTCTGGTAAATTACATATCCTTTTATCATAGGAGCCCCTTCCTTCCCAGGAAACAACTTGAAAGGGAACCAAAGTTGCCGGAACTCATTTCCAGTCCTTTCCGTGCACCTCCGGAAGGGGGCCTACTCAAAGCACAGAGCTACCGTAGAGATAGGAATAGAGAATCGTATACTATTTCCGACTCGGCCCAAATTGTGACCGTGCTTCACTTAAAATGCAAAGTCGGCTGGTCTGCCGCCAACCAGTCCGTGGGGTATGAAGCTGTTGCTTCTTGCAGATCTCTCAGCACCGAATTCGGGCTGGATGGGCCGCCGGGAAAACCATTTGACTCGATCAACCTTTGCCGCAGCGTAAGGTGTGTTTGGGGAAGGTGATTTGTCGCTTACTCGATGGGCAGTTTAAAAAAAACAAACAAAAAAACTATTACATGGCATCAAATCGTTTTTCATTCCTAGCAATTCCACAGATAAATTTTCTCAATGACGATCTATCCTTAGGAGCAATTTCTAACTATATCGTTCTGAGGACAATCGAATAATCCGTGTTTTTTCCTTCTCCACCGTGGCTGGGTTGTGCTTCCCTTCTTCACTCGGTGCCCTT
>JANHFM010008347.1:5158-15842 GCA_032468115.1 Grayia smithii
CCTTCCCACCAAAGGTGGTCCCTATTTTTCTACTTGCATTTTTACATGCTTTCGAACTGCTAGGTTGGCAGAAGCTGCAACAAGTAACGGGAGCTACGCGGCACTAGGGATGCGAATCACCGACGCTTCTGATCGACAAGCTCAGCATCTTAGTCACTGAGCCACCACGTCCCTTAGCAACAGCATACATCTAGTCAATTAATCTTCTGAAAGAAAATATTTTAATCTAGCAGACTGAATAGCTCTATCAACCTGGGACATCAGTTTATTTAAAAAAAAGCAACATCAAAATTAAGTGCAGTCCAATTGGAGCCCACATTTTAAGATAATAGTGTAATGCAATGTTACCACTCGATTAAAGTCCATGCTGCTATTGTTTAACATGAGCCTCAGAGAATAAGTTATTTTCATTCAGCTTGTTTAGGACTCCTGCAGAATAAATAGGTATGCGTGTTTGCATGCACAATATAACTTTTTTTCTGTTGTGTCCTCATGCCATCAGCTTCATTTGACCTCCAAGAATTGCTAGAATTCTCCCAATTATACACAGGTCTTAATTTAGATAACAATCTGATAGTCCATTAACTATTCTGTTACTGGTTCAACCAAGCAAAATCTAAGCAGTGAGATCAGCTAGCTCAAACCAGTTCAGGCATATCCCCACACCTCACCTTCTAGCACTGCTTTCAGGACTATTCTGCTTTGATTGACAGCTCAGAGACCTGAATCAAGTTGAACAGACGCTAACCAACAGTGGTAATACATTGAGATTATCTGCATAACGAAGCAAGAGCTCTCTCTTCTGGTTTGTACCATAGTTATTCCCACACTTATCAGCTGATGATTGCATTTGAACATAGTTTTAGAGTAATTCTTAAATAGAACATAAAATAACAGGGTTGGAATGGAACTTGGAGGTTTTCTAATCCAACTCTCTAGGAAACCCTATTCCCGTGATGGCAAACCTGTGGCATGCTGGCATGCGTAGCCATATTGGAAGGCATGTGAGGTCAGCTCTGGCGCATATGCACGCTGGCCACCTAATTTTCAGGCCTTTTGGGCCCACTGGAAGTAGGGAAACAGTCTGTTTCTTGCCTCTGGAGGGCTTCGGGGACAGTGGGGAAGGCCCATTTTTCTCTTCCCAAGTTCCAGAGCCTTTCTAAGAGCCTTGGGAAAGACAAAAATGGCATTCCTACCAGCACCCCGGAGGGTGGGACTGGAAGTTATCAAACGGGTCATTTCCTGCCTCCAGAGGACCTCCAGAGGGGTGAGGAAGGCTGTTTTTGCCTTCCCCAAGGTCCTAGAAAGGCTCCGGAGCTTGGGAAGAGAGAAAAACAGGCCATCACGTGCCAGGAGCGGGGGGGGGGTTACGTGCACATCACAGGGGTGCACACCCGACCCCTCTCCCTGCTCCTGGCACGCAATGGCAAAAAGGTTCGTCATCACTGCCCTATTCCATTCCAGACAAATAGTTGTTCAATCTCATCTTGAAAACCTCCAGTGATGGGGAGTACTGTACTCCCAATTTCTGGAGACAAGTTTTTCTCCTGATCAATTGATCTCAGTGAGGACATTTCTCCTTAGTTCTATGTTGGATCTCTCTTTAATGATCTTCCTCCCATTCATTCTTGTCTTGTTCCCAAATGCTTTGGAGAACAGGTCAACCTCCTCTTCTCTGTGACAGAGAAGTATTGGAAGACTGCTATCATGTCACCCCTAGTTAACCCTGTTTTTATTTGACTAGAAACATCTAGTTCCTGCAACTGGTCATCCTAGTGTTAAACCTGTGCCAATAAGAAGCTAGACTATCAACTCACTGAATGTACCTGGCGCAATGTACCTGTACCCCCAAAAATGACAAGTGTTTACCCATCAAATCACCTTATCCTTCAAGACAACCCTGCATTAAGAAAGAGTATTAGATTTCACACACAAACACACAGCAATTGAAGGGAAACCAATCTGATAAAATTCAGTAAACCACCATAACACATCAGTTCATTATCTAAACTATTGTGTATGATTGATTAGTCAGTTCCAATATGCACAAACTCACAGTCGCAGTGCTCTAACATACTAGAACAGATTTGGATGACATACAGGGAGCTGAGGAGGAAAATAAAACCTTTCCAGTGCATGACAAAAGTGCACTCTCATTTCTACTTCAAGTTCTCATTAAAATGTAATCATATAGAAAAGATGCATTCTGTAATGGGTTAAAGAGGAAAATCAGCTTTTATTGTAATTGTGACCAGCATCTTTTTTTAAAAAAAAAAAAAAACTTACCTTGAACAAAATCCTTGAACATCTTTTTAAAAAATCATTATTCTGCCAAGGCGTTTAGGCATTCTAAGTAAAACTCAGTGGCAATAAATTAAACAGTATTTATGAAAGATATGTCTAATGTCTGGACATGTGCAAAAGCAAAAGAATTTTGGACAAACATACATACATGGTTAGAAAAAATGTTAAAGCAGCATATAGATTGTAAACCAGAAATGTTTGTTATATTACCAGAAAAGTATAATAAAGGGAATATATACTTAATATTACATGTTTTGACAGCCGCAAGAATTCTATTTGCACAGCACTGGCAAAATGAAGAAACACCTACAGAAGATGTAATTAAAAAATACTAGACTGTGTAGAAATGGATAAGTTGACATTAAAGATAAAAGAAAAAGAAGATACAGAATATTTTCAAATATGGGACTTGTATCAATGGTTGGATAATAGAGGTAGAAATTAGGAACTTGAAAAATACTATTATGTCAGCAAATTGATCCAGACAATACGCTGTTCACAAAGCACTTATGTATGTAAACAGAAAATGTATAAACAAACTGTTTAAAAAAATGATGTCTAAATTGATGTAGATGTACACTCATCCTTACTGGATAAACTTATACTAATATGGATTTACTTAGTATGGCTAGTAAAAATTCTAGCCAGAATGAAGTAGGAATTGTATATAAATAAACTCAAAATGTGTATTAGTCTAATGCTAGGAAAGATTGAGGGCAAAAGAAGAATGGGACGACAGAGAACGAGGTGACTGGATGGAGTCACTGAAGCAGACTCCTGAGGACGGTAGAGGACAGGAAGGCCTGGAAGAACATTATCCATGGGGTCATGACTTTGCAACTAACAACATTTATAGCTGAAGTTTTGAATTCTTGTTATCAAAGGAAACTTCAAATACTTCCAAGAGTTCTTCTAGAAATTACATTCACTTGAGTATTAGATTACATGTACATACAAAACTTGAGTTGCAGCAACTGTATGTATATTTGAAATATTATGGAATATTGCCTAGACCTTATGAATGTATACATTCTTTATTCAGATCCTTATGCTAAAATGAACTCTTAAGAAAAAAGCTGAAAGGATTTCCATCATGAGGAATAGGATTCAATGGAAATTCAACAATTCTGGATATTTGGAAGACATTTTAAGGGGCCAAATGCATGACAAAAGTATCATTTGAGAAAGGAATTTTATTTCAAGCTCTATGGGGAGAGGGTATTACAAACCATAGGGAATAAAAACATTAGAAACTATTCCAAAATTGGCTGTAGCTTTAAAATAAAAATTCAAGCAGGTTTTACAATGAAGAATACCCAATGAAACGGTTTTAAAAGACTTTAAAAGTATTGGCTTTACCATATTTGCTAACCCATTATTAAAAAAAAAAAGCTGGGCATAAATATTCCGTGCATTCGTATGCATTATTTGGTGTTGCATATTATATACCTTGGTACAGTATTTAAATTATCAACGAAGAGTTCAACGCAGTGCACTTATAAATAACGTAGTCATTATAAATCACATTGAAAACATACTTGCTATTTTTTGTTACAAATTCAGTATCCCAGTGAACATAGAAAGAAAGTAGCTACAACAATCAATAGTTGACTTTATTTTTTAATATAAAAGATATTAATGGAAACCCACCCTACCACTTCCTTCCCTAAATGTAATGCTTTACCTCTTTGAAATAAAAATAAAGTACTAATTCTATATACATCACATGTACCATACAAAAATGTATCCAAATTTTCTATTGCTACCAAAGTGTTCTAAAATTAAAAGTTACATAAATCCCCTCACTGAAGCAAAGATTACAAGTTACAAAAAAAGTCAAATTACACACAACCCATCAAGTTATTTTATACAACCATTTTCAAGACAACTTTTTCTCTCAAAGCAAATTGTCTTATGTGCCTGTATAAAAATGTATATCAATATACTTTTCTTATTTATTTCTCTTTATAAAGCAAAGTAATACATTTTCTACAATAAATATAACACAGGGAGGCACATAAAATTCAGGGGAGATAGATGAGATATGGGTTTGTGAGAAATAATACACTTAACAAGCTTTAAGCCAGTGTTGTGTAATTACAACGAATGTCTAAAATGGTATCTTGGGCAACAGTGGAGTGTTTTTAGAGATTTTTTTTTCCAACTGATGTACATAGCATAATTTTATTCCCGTTATATTTCTCACAAAGTACCCTCCAAAATAATGTAATTCCTTATTTAAAATATTTATTTGTTGTCATAAATTTACAGTTTAGGTATGTGGTACTTTGTGCAAAGAGTAATGATTTTTGCAAAGTCAAACATTCAGAGGCCTTGTTAAAAACTATGGATCACAAAAAAGTTACATAAGCAGCACCGCATCATAATATATGATCTACTAAACCAATCTGATGTTATTTCCTTAAAAAGTCCCTTAGCACCTAATGCTGGATAGTGGTGCCTATGTATTTCTTTTTATGTGAAAAGAAATGGAAGCGACAATCTATCTTTTTCCCAAACAAAAGAAAGAAAATTTTTAAAAGCTACATCTAAAATCAGAATAAGTTAAGAGCTGACTATACATATATATACATTTTATAAACACTATGAACAAGATATATTTTAATGGAAATGCTTGAAACAGCAACATAATGATAAAACTTTAAATCAATATGGCAATGGTGATTTAGAGAAGCTGCTCAACCAGTTTAGTCTGCAGAATTCTGCCACTGGATCAATGATTACTGAGCTGTATCTTCAATACATTCTTGTAGACAAAGAGGTTAATTTGTAGTTCTCTACACAAGGTTGTTTTATATCTTGGTGACAACCTATGTTAGTCAATATCACTGAAGTCACTGACTGGCTCTCCATGAACTCTACTTAAATGGTTCATAGCACGATCAAAAGCAACTCTTACAGCTTTACGAATACTTGAGTTTCGACCTTCCATCATTTTTAATTTATCTATTGTTTCGTCGATCCCAAGTGGAATCATTTTGGATTTTGGAAGCCACTGCCTGTAAAACAAAATTAAAGAAAAAGATTAAAAATGATTTTGGAATAAAAAATAATTAAATACTGAATGCTTCTCCAATAATTCTTTTTTAAAATGTGTATCTTATCATTTTAACTAACGGTGTATACCTTTTGGGGGCTGGTGAAGCACTTAGTCTTTGCTTCAGTCCCAAATGTGATGGGGGCCAAGACAAGAGCAAGGTTTAATTTAAACTTCGTTTCACTTTAATCTTAAAAAAAAGAAAAATCCGACAATCCAATCCAATTAGATTATGATTTAGTGACAACTTTTAGAAGAAATATGGGAATCATAATTCACGTTATTTATTTAACATGAATCTTTATTTAACATTCATGTTATTTATTTAACAAATTTATATGATTTCCCCATCCCACTGAAAGTGTCTCTGGGCAGTATACAATTAAAACAATATCGCAATATCACAACTGTTGAAAACTTAAAAAATAAATAAAAAGAACATCAAAACACAAAATAATCATCTGACAGACTTCCCATGAGATCCCCAAGACTGCTGGAAAAAACACATTTTCAAAAACTTCCGAAATGCAAACAGGGATAGGGCTAACTTCATATTTGGGGGCGGGACGGGACGGGACACACGCAGAGTCACATTCTAATCAGCCGGAGCTATAGCAAAGTGAAGTGAAACAAATATCAGACAGGGTGATCAATTACATAGTAATTGAGGATACTAATCTTACACACAAGCATACAGACACAAACACACATTTCTTTTTCTCTGTACTTTTCTTTGTATTAGTTTATAAACTTGTACAGGTAGTCCTCGATTTACAAACACAACTGAGCCCAAGATTTCCGTTGCTAAGCGAAGGTTACTGAGTTTTGCCCCATTTTATGACCTTTCTTGCCACAGTTGTTAAATAAATCACTGCAGTTGTTAAGGTAGTGACATGGTTGTTAAGTGAATTTGGTTTCCCCATTGACTATGCGTGTCAAAAGGTTGCAAAAGAAGATCACATGACCTCAGGACACTACAACCATCATAAATATAAAGCAGTTGCCAAGCATCTGGGTTTTGATCACATGACCATGGGGATATTGCAATGGTCGTAAGTGTGAAAAATGGTCATAAGTCACTTTTTTCAATAACTTATGCTGTTGTAGAGTGACTTATGCTGCTGTTGTAACTTCAAATGGCCACTAAACAAATGATTATAAATCAAGGACGACCTTACAAGCTTTACAATAAAAAGCTTTAATAATACAAATTATTATATAAAAAGAAAAGTTAAATGAAATATCTCAATTTTATAATATTCCTTCAGCTATCCTTTGCTTTGCAGATCTGTGAAAGTCGTAAAGGCAAGGACTGGTTACAAAACTACATTTTCATCCAAGTCATAACTGCAGATGGTTGCTAAAGGCGGCAGTCCTTACATAGACTACTTACACTTAAAAAACACTGTTTACTTTCACAACACCCTGCTCCTCTAATACAAAATTTGGAGCAATCATTTCCTATCAAAGAATATTTCCAATAAATATCTATTTGTCTTACAAAGAAAAAAAATATTTTAAGGTGAGAGAAGAATTACTTACCAACTTCTTTTATTATCAAAAAATAAAACCAAAAAAAGTTTTTCATCTGATTTGGTCTGCATTTGTTCACCAATTTTCAATACATCAAGGGGTGGCACTGGTATTGTAACACCATTGTGATGACCAGCAACACGAGGCATTTTAGGATCAATTATCTATAAAACGGAGAGGCAAACAATACTAAATAACTAGCAATATTTTAAAGATTCTTCAAAAATATTTAGATATTATTATTACTATGAACTTATGAATAAGTGAAATCTAGAACTGAGTATACCAACATATCTCTCCTGAGATATTCTAACTAAGAACCTTATTTCCACACTAATGTCTCCATTCCCTCATCATCATAGCTCTTCCTCAAGCACTTCCAAATGTTCCACTGGAAGTCAAGAGACCTGATTGAAGTCTGCTTTCGTAAAGGGATTGTCTGCCAGAGATTTACATACTGGATGTAAATTAATTCTGTACAGACTTAATATTCAGCCCAGTAGACATAAACCTAAATACATTACAGATGTATGGGGTTTGGGATTCAAAGACAAAAATGTGCTGCTATCTGGAACTTTCCAGCTGTGACATTTACGGGTGTTAATAACTGCCCTCTTCTGGGAAAATATATTAATAGTGTTGCAGAAAGTGCTACATATATTTTGCCTTTGAGCCTGAAGTTCTATACAATCCTAAAATTCAATTTACTGAAGTTCTTAAAAAAAACGGCATGTGAACAAATTATCATATAAACAATTGCATTACTTTCCAGACTGTTGTTCTCACATTCAGTAACAAGATGTCAAATACAGACGTATGTGAATGTATTTACACACATACTGTACATATCTAAAGAGTTTTGTTTAGCTATGCAATGTATTCCAAATAGATTCAGAAAGTTTTGGTTTTTTTAAACTTATGTTTGTCAGTAACTGAGCAATCAGATACAAACTTGTTATTTCATTAAGCACTTGTACTTCTGTCTATGAGTGCAAGTTGGCTTATTTTTAATGATATACCAAATACATATTATTAAAAGTTTGTATAACTGAATCTATATAGCAGATAGAGCTACATCCTGACAACTTTAAAAAACAAGTTATTTATCACATTAGGAATTAAGAAATTATATACTAGATTTTAGATGTGAGTAACAGGATACTTGTTTTTATCCCTAATGAAAGTTGATTCCTATATACAGATCCTTACTCTATAAATTGGGTTTTCCCAAAATATTTTGTTGATGGAGTGCTAACTTACCAGTGCTGGATAGGAAGGATAGCCACTGCATTTGGCCCACACAACTTTTAGAGGTTCAAGGACAGAATTGGAAGCATCCGTTGAAATCCACATGTTATTGTGTCCAACTTCTAAAATAAAGAAAGTTATTTTAGAAAATAATTTGTTGTGATGAGTATGGTTAAGCTGATGGAAAGACAAATTCAGGATGCTTTTTTGAGAATAAAAGGATGAAGAAACTAAGAAACAACTTTAAGCAACATCTTTTCTTGTCCTATATGAACTAAGATCTGGTGGAGTAGAAGTTAAAGTGCAGTATTGCCAGCAAACTCTGTCCACAGCCTGGACTTCGATTCTGATGGGGCTCAAGATTGACTCAGCCTCCCATTCTTCCGAAGTTAATAAAATGAGGACCCAGATTGTTGGGGGCAATATGCAAATAATGTTTCTACATTATAAACTGCCCAGAGTGTGCTATAAAGCACTATGAGGTGAAATATAAACATAAACACTATTGTTAATGCTGTCTAGCATGATTAAAAATCAGTTTGATTTAGAAGTTGCCTTAAATCAAATCTTTGTAAGTAGTCCTTAACTTATGACAATTGGGACAGGAATTATGTCTGCTGAGTGAAGCAGTTGTTAAGTGAGTTATCAGATGACTGGACCTGATTTTACAATCATTTTTATCTGGTCATTAAGTGAATCACTGCAGTGGTTGAGTGAATTTGAGCCATCTGGCTTCTCTCATTGACTTTACATGCCAGAAGCCAGCTGAGAAGGGCACAAATTGGGATTGCATGACTGCAAGATGCTGCTGCTGTTTTAAATACAAGCAGGTTGCCAAAATGCCTGAACTGCGATGTGACCATGGTGCAATGGTTATAACTTTGAGGCTAGACTGTTAGCACCATTGTAACTGAACTATCATTAAGGGAGAGGTCATAAGTCGAGGACTACTTGTAGTGTAATATTTAATAGAGAAAATAATCATGGAAAAATCATTTGCTAACAGAAATCTGCCAGCTGTACTGTGGAGCATGAAAATATTCACTGAACTGGATTCAAATTTTAGCATGCATCATTTATTTACAAATATTTCTATGTTGACTAGTACAACTATAGATGGTTCACAATAAAACAAAATTAATATACAACCATAAGCACTGAAATCTGAATCAACTGTGTTAGAAATGATAGTCACCTAACTAGTTGGGTTGGCAATATATATAAGCCATGATAGTATTTTAATATTGTATCTTTAAGAGCATGTTAATTTGTGATTGGCTGAGGTTCTTCCAATGACATTTCATTACCAAACTAGGTAACATCATCAGTGCAAGTAGGGAGTGAGGTTTGCTTTCATTTGATACACTACTGGCTTGCCCTGTCAGGGTTGGTAGAAGTGGTCTTGGTGGTTCCTTGATTGGGTTGTTGTTTACTGTTAGCTTATTTGGCAGTTCCTTGATTGGGTATTGTTTGCTTCTTGATTGTTAATCTAATGTTAATCTTGGCGTTAATCAATGCACATCTGGTCATTGATTACTGTGGAGATGGTGTTTTAGTCTTTTTGTTTCTTTTATGGCCTTTTGATGGTCTCTTTGGTATGGTATGTAGTTATTGTTTATGTCTATGTGCCTATTGGTGGCTGATTTGTTGCATGCTGGGCTTTCAGGAATTCTCTAGCAGTGGGATTTGCTATGATAGAACACTGGTGGTGGCAGCCGATGGGAGAGAGGAGAAAGAGAACTGCTAGGAAGATGGGAAGGACAGCTTTGCCTTATTTGTCCCCTAAACCCACTCCACCTTTTTTTAAAGTTTTGTTTCAGGCAAAACCCGGAACACACACACACTCACAAATCCACAGCAGGTGCTTAATTTCTAGAAGGCAATGTGCTTCTTTCGTTACACTAAAAACAATACACGTTTTTCTATTTTGATCATGTCCTCAGTACTCAAACAGGGTGTGGGAGGAGGCTAACGAAGGGGATCTCTTAAAGATGCTATCATATTCTCGGAAGGGATTCTTTAGACTGTTTACCTGAAAGGCCTTTGTATCTTCCATTGATGAGCTTCACAATATCCTCAATGCAATTCTGAGCAGATGATGGCTTCTGACGAACCTAAAATGATTTAAAAGTTTTCAAAAGGCATCCAAAAACCCTCTCTTAAAGTCATTTAAGCCTGACGTAAATTTGAAATTAAAAGCAGTCTCTCAGTATAGATGTTGAGGTCATCTCTTCTAAGTCAGTACTTTTCAGCTTTGGCAACTAAGACAGGTGGACTTCAGCTCCCAGAATTTTCCAGCCAGTAGGCTGGCTACATGTACAATTCTGGGGATTGAAGTCCACAATTTTTTTTTTTTTTAAATTTCTATTTATATCCCACCCTTCTCCGGAGACTCAGGGAGGCTTACAGTTTCGAGCACAACTCAAGTGCTCAGCAAATTCCTTCATTTCTTGTATAGGTCTGTTTCCAAGCGGCATTTTTACAAAGTCAGCTTATTGCCCCCAACAATCTGGGTCCTCAGTTTACCTACCCTGAAAGGAT
>JANHFM010008349.1:0-15030 GCA_032468115.1 Grayia smithii
GGCTCGCCAGAGATCATTTACCAGGGCGACCAATGCCGTTTCTGTGCTGTGACTGCTCCTGAAACCGATTGGTACGGGTCAAGATAGCCCGTTTCCTCCAGAAATTGCGGAAGCTGCTGTGCCACCACGGATTCGACAACCTTCGCTATAAGGCGAAGGTTGGAAACAGGCCGGAAGTTGTTAAGGGAGTCTGGATCCAAGGCCGGTTTTTTGAGGAGTTTCAAGGTAGTATTCAGTTCAAATGTTCATTTAGTTCATTCCCCTTTAAAGCTGTTTAAACCCAGCTGTTTAAACAAAGACTCCTTAAAAACTGTCACGGTATTGCTGAGTAATTGTGTACTGCTTTCTTTCCACCAGCAGATGTCCCTCTCCAATCCATAAATCCCAAGAAGACAATGTAACACGTTTAAATCCACATAGCAAATACTTTCTCTTCAATTCTTTTCCTTTTGTTGTTTTTAATTTCTCTCACTTTCAATCCAATTGTCCACATTAAATCCAGTTCATTTTTAAATCCAGATGGAAGGTTTTTCTTTTTTGGGCTTTAGTCCTTTAAGTTCTTCTTTGCTCTTTCCTCCAATTAACATTCCTCATTAGCCACTTGTTTCTGTGCCAGGACCTCTTTTCAGCTTTTATTTTTTAAAGAAAATTTCTTCTTTACCTGTGAGTGGCCAATTGCTCACTCGGTAACAATATTCTGTTCAATTTTAGTCCAGTTGCCCCAGCTTCAAAGCGGTCATGTTAATGGCCGCTACCCTTGCCGCCGGTTCAGAGAGCTGCCTCTGACCCTTTGAGGAACTTGCCTGTTCCTCTTGGTCATCCAAGGTGCCTTTCTTTCTTCCCCCTCCCTCCAGGATGGTTCTGGTCCAAAGACATCCCCCCAACAGCGGCTTGTCAGTCCTGTTTTTTGCAGAGCTCATCAGAGCCCACTATTTCCCGATTGTCTCACCGGGACACTTCTGGTGTTCCAAATTATCTTGATGCTTCTGTGCAACTTCTTGTAAGTACCAGATTGTCTGTATCAGGGGTGTCAAACTCGCATTGTCATGATGGCATCACGTGACATATCATGACTCCCCCCCCTTTGCTAAACCGCATGTGGGCATGGCCAGTGCATGACACATCTGGTCCGTGGGCCACAAGTTTGACAGCCCTGATCTATATTGTTAAGCAACAATAAGAGGAGCTTTGTTTTAGTTCTTGGATCTCTGGTTTTTTTTTTTATCTTATTCAGACAATGTACACAGAGGCATGCACATACCTCGACTTACGATCACAATGGAGCCCAACATTTCTGTTGCTAAGCAGGGCAGTTAAGTGAGTTTTGCCCAATTTTATGACCATCCTTGCCACAGTTGTTAAGTTAATCTGGCTTCCCCATTGACTTTGCTTGTCAGCAGGTCGCAAAAGATGATCACATAACCCTGGGACACAGCAAGCGTGATGAATATGAGACAGTTACCAAATATCCAAATTTTGATCATATGACCATGGAGATGCTGCAATGGTTGTAAGTTTGAAAAAAAGAGTCCTCAGTCACTTTTTTCACTGCTGTAACTTTGATTACTAAAAGAGCTATTGTAAGTCAAGGACTACCTGTACTCCAGCAACAGGAGAGTGGGTTCCTCTGATACAAGTAAAGGAAGTAGAGCAACCAATCTGAACTACACAATGAGCAGGTTGTGTTTAGATAGGCTCCAAAAGGTTTGCCAGCTTTGTCTTCAGCTGATCTGCTATGTTTTGCCTTTTAATAGAAGCTCTCCCAATGTCTCCATTTTCCTCAGAGTTATGGGACCTCTTTGGTATGTGTATCTTATGCCCAAGTCCACATTGGAGCTTGCTAATATTGAGTGATGTCATGAAACTCATCCAAATTTCTCACTTCCATATCATTTTATGTGTTCAGAAGGGGCAATCATATTCATTACAGATTTACATTTGATTATCAAAAAACTACGGTAATTGTGATTTAATTGCATTGAAGGCCTTGCAACACAATTTGGAGAGTGCAGTCTCCCCACCTACATTTAGGTCTGATGATATAACCTTTACCCCACTCCTCCCTCCAAAATAGTTGCCCACGGTTTGCAGGGAAAGATGGAGCATCTTCTCTTTCTTTCTAAATAGTCCTCATGAAAATATGCTTATTTCCCCTTTCTTGTCATATTTCCCAAAGAAATATCTTTTTCATAGTGTTCAGTTCAATCTGTTTTTCTGCTACCAAAACTTTTATTTGGGAGCAAGCTGAGGATCAGTATTAACAATAACTTGGTCCAAAACTATGGAATGTAGAAGAATTAATGTTGAATGTTCAGTTCATTTAAAATGATAAACTATAATGTTATTGAGGATTTTTGGGGGGTATTATTTGTATTAATATTATAGAGAACCAACAGAGCCTGTAATCATCTCCCTTGAGTCACCAGGCTTACTATTCATTTAGATTTTAAAATACAGTGGTACCTTGGTAATCAACTGCTTTGAAGCTCATTGAATTTTGTACTCAACGCATTGTGACATGACAGTTTTGTCCTGCTACTCATTGTTTCTTTGATATTTGACCCACAAGCTAAAACTTGTTGATGTCTGCTGTACTATGGGAAAAATTTGTTTGGCATTCCTTGTTTTTGGTACTCATCATGCCTCCTGGAACCAATTGACAATGAGTGCCGAGGTACCATTGTATGTTTTATACCTGAAGATGGAACTGAAATTTTGAGCCAAATACAAATTACTTATTTCAAATTGGGAAGATTATATTTACAATATTTTCAAAAATGCCTTGGAGCCCCATGGGATTTCTTAAAAAATGAAAAGGAGGGCCTGCAGCCAATGCTTTGCTTGGAAATGTACTTTTTGCTTTTCCAAAAAGACCAAAGATAAACAGCCATTGCAAGAGGATGGCTTCAAAGGCTAACAGGTAGTATTTTGGTAAAAAGATGCTGTACAAGTTGCGATGCCCTCCGTGACAATCATTTATGAATGAAGAAGTCCAAGCAACAGCCAACATGCTCTCAAGTGTACTGTACCTCCAGAAACATCCTCCAACTCAACTATTATGGCTTAGCATTTTGTAGACATCAGACCAGTGATAAGCTGATGGCTGGCTTGCTAAGACCAAAACAGTACTTCCGTTAGATATGAATAAAAGCATATATTTTATGTATTTTAAAAAATCCTAAAAAGACTGCTATAAACCTAAACAGTCAAGCTACAGAGGGAGATGTTTTTCTTAGAAGGTACCATGGGAAGCAACGGGTGCCCTAAAAGATCTAGAATACATTATTTGGCAGGTGTGACACTTCATAACTTTCTCTTTCCTTTATTCCACTGCCAATATTTACATCCCTCCTTCTCTCTGGATTCTCCAGCGGTTCACCCAGGGCACCCACCACCCCTCATTTCCTACTCAACACCTTTTCCTTGTTCTTGGTTTCTTGCAATTCTTGGGGCTCAACTTGGCCTTGTCTGAAAAGTGTTCAAGGCTATCATTTTTTGTCCTCACGTGGGATGATGAACTGCCTGCCTCCAAGTGGAGCTCCTGGTTGGCATCTTTGGAGTCTGGCTTCAGGACTGCCCTGGAGTCAAGCCCAGCCGTATGCTTTCTCCGAAACAGCTCTTCTTTTGGGGTGGAGCGCCTGGGAAATGAGTCGGATGCTGCAGCAATGCTGGTGGACTGAATGCCTGATTCCATCAGGACACAGCTGATAAACAAGGGACCCAGCCCACTTGGGAGTGACATGGCTGTTTTTCCTCCCAACATACAGGTGGATGCGTTGGCTTGCCAGTCCGGAAAAAAAGCTTGGCATCCTGGAGTGCAACTGTGTAAAACTGATTAAAACCAAGGCGCAGCTGTGTCCTGATGCATTTGATCTCCTGACTTGCTAAGTTTGATACTGAGCACTGCTCAGGCACCTCCCTAAACTCATAAAAATGCTAGACTTTTTAGGCTGTTTTTTAAAAAGTACTGTATTCTTTCATTGGATAAAGTGATAGTTTTCCCAGCAAGCTACAATTTTGCTGGCTACATTCCCAAGAGGCAGGAATGTTTCCTGCACAGCTCAAAAGCAAGCCCATAATTCCATAACAGCCGAGCTCCATGATATTGTTATATCGTGACATCGTCTCCATGTTACTACTCCATGTTACTACAATAACCATCTCTCCCAGCCAGCATGCACAGTGGCTTCCTGGATATCTGATACTGAAATTGATCCACACACTTGGAGGGTATTAGCGAGAAGGAGGCTAGCTAGACATAACAGCATACTTTCTGAAGGATAACACTAGATCACTTTTTCCCCATGCACATTTCAATCCAAGATCAAACTGAGATGTTTGACAAGCTACATGTTACTTGTATGAATGACTGCTTACACACAACCAGTTGTTGGTAACTGCTTGTATCAAGGCAACAGAGATTTGATTTATTATTTATTTAGGCTAGATAAAATGTAACTTTTGCACAATAAAATAAAGATACTTTGAGGATAAAATTGTGGTATTTTATATCCTGCTTTTTCTCCAGAAGCTAAAATCTGTTTGCAGGATGAATTCTTTTCATTTTATTCCTGCAACTATTTTATGAGATAGATTAGATTGAGAGTGGTTGGTTCAGTGGTGGGTTGCTCCTGGTTCGGTCCAGTTCTTGCGAACCAGGAGTAAAAGCGGCAGGAGGCTCCGCCCACCTGCCAAGACATCATCATGGATGATCTCCGCATGCGCAGAAGTGCATGCAAGCGAAGCGAGCGCATGCTCCTGTTGCAAACTGGTAGTAAAGGTAAGTGGAACCCACCCCTGGGTTGGTTCAGAGCATCCAGTGAGTTTCAATAGTGAAAGTTAATCTGAATCCAGGGTATGTACCATATTAATTTGATTATTATTCCATCCTTATTATTTTTCTAAATAACTCAAGGTGGCCACCATACATAATACCCCTTCCACCTCATGTTTTTCTCACAACAACAGCCCTGTGAGGTGGGTTGGGCTCAAAGAGAGTGACTGGCCTAATGTCATCCAGCTGGTGTTCATGTCTAGGGCAGGATTAGAACTCAGTCTCCTGACCAAACTTCTTACCTGCTATATACACAGAATGTGCTCTATTAATTGTTTTAGGAGATGATAGTATTAATTGGGCAGCCGCGTATGGCAGCGACATTGTGATCAAATCCGTTCACGGGGTAGAATCACCACATCTAATGAGGCTGGGTTATTGGGGGTCACCTCATTGAGACAGGTTCTGGAACTGGGTCAGTCAACGGAACCATTGGGGCCAGATTCTAACCCTATCTCTGCCCAGCCTAGCACGCACCTACCTGAAAGTTAGACTATAGTGTCCCTCAGCAGTCCGGTGCCATTTGGCAATGGTTGGAACCAACCTCTTAATTGTGCTCCAGGACACTATGGATGTGGCGGAGCCCGTATCCACTTCCATTGCACACGGTACTCCCTCAATTTGGACCACCAACCGGATTTTTTGTTTGACATCTGCCTAGGAGATGATAGTATTAATTTTCCAATTAATTGCCCTGTTTTACCACAGTACAAACATACATTCAAAAAGCCCCCAATATATGAATTTTCAACTTCATTTAAGAAGCAATGAGTAGGGTTGTTTTGTTTCTTAGTTAATTCAGTTTGTTTTCGGAATCATTTGCTATCGTCCTCTTAACAGAGGTTAACAGAGGAGTACAAGGATGCATTGAGAAAGATTTCAAACATCTTTAGATAACAAGATGAAGTGGATATTTGGAAATCTTCCGATGTCAGTTCAGTTCCATAAACTTTAGTTTTGCTTTCCTCACCCTTTGAACAGGGTTATGGATTTCCCTTGCTGCATCATGCTTATTTTGGCTGTACTTCCACTATAAAGATAACGAGAACTCTGTCAGAAAAGGAAATAGAATGGTTACTCTCAAACTTTGTGTTCGGCTTATAGGAAAAGGAAATAGTCACGGATGCAATTTTTTCCTGGAAGACTCACTGATTTGCCATTCGCTGACCCAATTAAAAATGATGGTAGCTGCTTTGTAGTGATCAAGATAATGAAGAGAAAAAGTGATGTTGAACACCTTCCCTTGAAAAAGGAAAAACTATCTACCTTCAATATTATCTTTGTAGCATTTTAGGTCTTTTTCTTTGGATGGAGTGTGGAGATAGGAAATATCAAAGTAGTGGCAGGACTATGGGGCACACAGTAAGAAATACACACAGGTTGTACAAGCAGTGTGGGTTGCTCCCAGTTCGGTCCGGTTCACGTGAATAGGTAGCGGTGACATTGTGACATCACCAAACCGGTTCTCTGCGTCCTGGACCCGGGCCCACCCGCACGCCCGCACTTGCTTTTTTCTGAAAAAACTTTGAAAATAGCGCTCTGCGCATGCGCAGAGCACTTGTTTCAAAGTTTTTTTCCAGAAGAAACTTACTGTGCATGTGCGGTGGCCCGCTTTAGGCAAATTGCACGCACGTGCGTGCACGAAGAGAACCAGTAGTAAAGGTAAGTAGAACCCACCCCTGTGTACAAGTACAGGTAGTCCTCGACTTACAACAGTATGTTTAGTGCTGAATGGCACTGAAAAAGGTCACTTATAACCAGTTTCACACACAATCTTGTTTAGAAGGTTTATACTGATTTGGTAATATAATAATTCTGCATTTTTATGAGTTATAAAAAGCAGAAGTTGCCTCGAAAGGTAGACTCACCAGTTAAAACCAGTGCTCCTTGGGCAGAAATTCACATGTTAATCCTTTTGGAAAATCTCTTTGAAGGATGAATCTTTGCCATTTTAGCTTCAAAACACCCTCCTTGACAAGTTACCTTTAAGTAATCCTTTAAGAGGCAGCAAGCGATGAGTAAAGGTTAAAGTACAGGAAGACTTGGAGTCTGTACAGTTAGATTCAAGGGTAGGGATAAAATAAAATATAGAGAAGGCCAAGGAAGGGCAAATTTGAGTTAGCGCAAGGAGTAATCCCAAAGTCAATATAGTCTTAATAATTAGTCCAAGGTGAATGGCCTGAGATTATTGAGCCATGTTTGCTCCAAAAATCTTAATTGCCACCCACAAAGCCCCTTGATAATTAGTTGATAATATAGTAAAATGCTTAATGCAAGAGATGGAGAAAATTAAAAACATGGGGAATAATAATCTTAACATTTTTAATTTTAGTTTTAATTTTAATTAAAATAATCTAAAATACAGGTTTTGCCCTGTCTTTGGGGGAAAACAGTTCATGGCATTGCACTCAAAGAATTTATCTTAGGGCTTTCATAATGAGATGTTACTGATTGCCATTAGTCTTGTAATAGCCAAGTGTGGAATGATAATTGCCAGAATCCCATAGCCATCATGGACAATAAAGTTGAGCATAGTTTAAATGATTTGAGAGTGACATGCTTGGAAATAGCGAGAGGGCGGAGAAATGATAAGAGAACAAAAGAGAGAGAAGAGTCTAGAAAGGAGATGGCCAGACAATTTGGATCAGTAGGGAGGTGTGGTTGGCCAACAGGGTGGAGCAGAAGAATTTTAAATTTATAATATTGTTATTTGAATAGTTAATAGAACTTGAGAGCAGGCTAGCTATTGAAGATCCAGAGTTATATGAGCATGGGGGATCTAGGAAGAGAAGTTGGATGTTACTTGTATACATCACTCAATATTTAATATGTGGGAAGGAAGGAAGGGCCCACAAACAGATCCCATGGAAACTCCAAGAGCAAGTAGTGAGGAGTGGAGAAAGTTTCCTCCTGGGGAAAGTATCTGAATTGATCACAGAAATTTAGAGGGTCAGTCTGGACAGAGATCAAAGGCAGCAGACAGTCAAGGAAATTGAAATCACAGCTGAAGCCTTTGGATTTTAGCAGAGAAAGATTTCCAATAAGGAAACACTAAGAAGAAAAAATCAAGACTGTACAAAAAGGGAGGAAGCACACTCCAGGAGCTTGGGTGGTGGTGATGAAGATAAATGGGAAACCATAAAAAATGAAGATGTGCCCAGAGAAAAAATGCTTATGATTAATAGTGAGTGAACCAGCCACCATTGCAAATTTGGGTGTTTGCTGCTGCTGATTGCCAAGTCAGTTTATTAATTTGTTTAGGATGTGTTGATGATTTCAGTGGAACCTAGCTAAAAGATTGATCTGTGAGAAATTTGACCTTGTGTTTTCTCCCTCTTCCCCCCTCCCCCAACTTTTTTGTTATCTTTCCTTTTGTAGGTTAGGATTTCTGAAGAACTCAAAGGCTTCTACATTATTATTTTTTTGTTTCAGTATGGGCCAAGATGGTTTTCTTTTTGCTTTTGGTAAAACTGTTTCTTTTAGAGCTTCTTGGTAAACCTGGTCAGCATAAATAGGCTTGGATGGATGCTACTTTGTGTTCCTTTCTTGCTTACATCTCTGCTGGCCAAAGGAAACTGCCTAAGTCAAAGTTCACTATATATCTGTTTCCTTTAAACATTTCTATATCTCTGACTTTCCCCTCATTTTATGACAAATGATGGAGCAGCTCCCCAGCCAAATGTTATCTGTGTATAAAAACATTGTGTTGATCTCTATGGAACCATGATCAAAATAAGAGGTATTGTTATTTATTTTGATCTTTGCATTCAGGGAAATGACAATATGGTGTGGAGGGCATCCCATAGTCTTTAAAGACTTTTTTTTTTTCATTTTTAAAGCTGTATGAAATAAAAGTTAGTCCCCTTATGGAAGCACTTCTGTTTCTGATATAGTTTCCAATCTATCAACTGACATTGCAGCATTATCAGAGGAAATAATCTACCAGGAGTGTGCGTGGACTGAAAAGACCAGGTCCAAAACAAATTCTTCCTATATGAATTTAGCAATCTGATTTCTCTGTGGAATCTCGCTTGTTTACCTATTCTTATCTGGCCAAGCTTTGGTATTTTGTCTGGCAGGCAATTCCTGTGAAAAGCAGCTGTCCAAGCAAGAAGAGCAGCACTTCTGGTATTAAAGATCTGTCTGTCTCTGTGTGGGTGTGCATGTATCATGTTTTTAAAAAGTCAGCTCTTCTGGAATTTTTTTTTTCATTTTTCTCCTCCCCTTCTCTTTTAAGATCAGACTGTAAAAGTTTACATTCATCTCACAGATTTCAGTATTTACCTGTAGGCCATACGTAAAATGAAAATGGTGCTTAAAGCCACTTTCCTTGCATTGGATTGGAGACTTGGTAGAGCAGTAGATCTCAACAGCATCAGGCTAGGAAAAGTGAAACAGATATGGAACATTCAGGAACAACAACAAACTTTTAAAAGTTTTTAAAGATATACTTACACAACTATTTTCCAGACCTTATTGGAGTAAAGACGAAGAAAAAAAAATTGGTGGGATAATCAGAATATAAGATACAAAATGGGAATCAAGATAAATCCTAATGGTGAAAAGGTTCTGTGTTATTATTACTCGTTATTCACAATTTCTGGGGGCATAAATTCAGAAACATACAGTAAATCCCCAGCTCATACTGTCTTTAATCAGTGGTAAACCCCTCTGGTCCCTGAATGTGCTTAGAAAACCTGTTCAATGCAAAGTTCCAGGGAAATAAAGTTGGGATTTATGTTACACCTATGCCTCCACTTTTGACAAATCTTGGGATGTAAACAGTTCATCTAGTCTATATCTTTAACTAATACAAATACTTTAAGATTCTTTGAATTTGAAAGTGTTTTGTTCTCTTCATGTTTAAAAGAATGTCTCATTCTTTTAAATCTAATTCAGGAGACTCAGATGATAAAATATGTAGTGTTTCTGTTCCAAAAAAAGAAGCATCCTTCACTGGACATTATCAGCAATGCAGGAGCCAAATGGATGTGTCCTAACCTCACAGTTGCTTAACTGGATCTTAAACTCTCAGCAGTTTAGCAAGTAGCAATTCATCAGCCCCACCTTCAGAACAAGTTGCTTTAACTTGTCCTGGTATTCATCTTGGCTTTGGCCTCAAGGAAGCGAAGGTGCAGCAACAGGAAACCTCTGCCATACTTGCCAGGGATCCGCATACATTCTGATGTCAGATTCCTGGGAGGCTGGGAGGAGACCATATTTCTCAGCTTTGTTCTTGTCAGGAGAGAAGGTTGTGTTGGGCTATTTTCTGTATATGTATATTCAGCCTCTTGCACCTTACAATTGAATATGCAGGTTGCTGCCTTATAGCCTAGGCCAGAAAAACAAAAATGGCTGGCTGAGGAATTCTGGGAGTTGAAGTTCAGAAGTTTTAAAATTGTCAAATTTGGAGACCCCTGGCCTAGACCAGTTGTTGGCTAATTTCCTTCATATTGTGTATGTGTTTGAAAAAGACCATTTGTAATTGATGATGAGCACCTCTTTCCTTATTTAATGTGCAAAACTTGAACTTGAGAGCCAAATTTAACCTTTGAGTGAAATATTTAGGGCTGCATTAAAAAAATGGTGAGCACCAAAATTTTAATTAAAAAATTGTTAAATATTAAATACTATACAGTTAATCTGATTATACATCATGCATTTAATAGATTTTCCCAGCCTGTCAAGCTATAGAATTACAACTCTATAGGACTTTTTGGACGTACTTAGGAAAACATCCTCAGTAATAGGATGTTTGCCTATAACATCTTTATAGGGTTGCCTATAAGTTTTGCACCTTTAGTTTGGTTAAAGATGGCTTCTCTGACATCTCATTTGCATAAATCCTTTCTGGCTCTTGTTGGTCTTTTTAAACAATTTATATAAAGACTCATTAACTGTAGTTAGTGTATCTGGCCCCGACAACTTGCTTGTGGTGTGCTAGATCATGAGTTATATGTTTGGGTCTCTCAAGTAAATGTGCATATTGATTTTCTGCCTGTTGTTAATAAAGTGCCTACAAAAATAACTCACCTGTGTCTCCTGACACTGGTTCTTTGTTCTATAGTCTAGCTTCTAAACATGAGGAAATTGAAATATTTTCTTCCAGGAGGCCTAAATTATCTCTAGTTATCTTTGGAGAAAATGTTTGCAAAAGGAACCCCCCTCCCTCTATTTGAGGTTCAGTTTTGCATCATGGAGTTTGTGGGGGATGGAATTAACATTGTTTTGTTGAGATTGTGGTATTAAGTTGAAATGTCAGGCCCGATCATTGCTTTATCCATCTTCAGTTTGAAGTGTTGATCTGTTTGAGGCCTTTTTTGAAAGTTCTTGGTGACTTACTCATCTGCAACTGCAGGATGATCTGGTGTGGAAAATAAATGGGTTATTTTTGTCTTGAATTAAGGTTTTACTTAAAGATAATAGAATAAGGGATGCTTCCTACATTCGACAAGTGTAGTTACACATCTTTCCCATATTTACAAGCATCAGGTTGCCGGGACTCCCTTAAAATATGCTTTTGTCTGCCTACACTTGCATATTTTATATCGTAGACTACAATAGTTTTAACACAGGCCCTTACAAAAATGCTTATATATTTTAAGTTACACAGTGTTTATTAGAATAATCTATAACTAACAAAGCCATTAGGGACTACATGCAAGTTTGAAATACGGCTTTGTGCTCTTAGGGATGAAATACTAGTACCTTAAAAGCAACCATGCTCTGGTGCAATTTGCAAATTCATATATTATTGATTAATCAATGACGACTGGCAGCCAATCAGTCTAGTCCTGCTAATCAGTTACTTGCCTACAGTATTTTAAAAGATAATCTTGTTGTCTTAGCCAGTTGCTTAATTTATGATTTTGAAGGAGTGGTAAACTGCCAGACATACGTGTTGCTGTTATTTCTAGCTTTCTCTTCATAGTGGCCACAAATTGCATTTCATTTTCGAGGTTTTCTTCTAGGAAGTGAACATTATGTTTGTCATCATAAACAAATAGTTTTGGTCTCTTGTTTCATGTTCATCCTAACAAAAGCCTACCGCTTTTTCTTTATTCAATCTAGAGTCTAGACTCTAGACATTTCTTTCAGTATTTCAAAATACATGTTTATTAGTAACACAGTCTTTAATTGATAGTCTCTCTCACAGCAATGTTTCAACCATATTTAAATGTTGGTATATTATGAAAGCTGGAGATAAGGCTCTTTTTCTTGCAGAAGATGGCCTATAGAGGATTTAGTCTGAGGTATTAATTTTTTTCTCTCTCTTTGCAGACGAAGCGGATTATGGAAATTTTGGTTTAAACACCTTAACAAGGAAAAAGAAGGCTCTGGTGACCCTCCGGAATGACAATCTTCGCCGGCGTCCTCATGTTAATATCAGCATGCCTCAAGACTTCAGACCAGTATCTTCCATCATTGATGTAGATATTCTGCCTGAAACTCATAGAAGAGTACGACTGTATCGCCATGGGTGTGAGAAACCACTTGGATTTTATATTCGCGATGGCACCAGTGTAAGAGTGACTCCCCATGGGTTGGAAAAAGTTCCTGGCATTTTCATCTCACGGATGGTTCCTGGGGGGTTAGCTGAGAGTACAGGCTTGCTTGCGGTCAATGATGAAGTCTTGGAAGTGAATGGGATAGAAGTGGCAGGAAAAACCCTTGATCAGGTGACGGATATGATGATTGCCAATAGCTATAATCTTATCATCACAGTCAAGCCAGCAAACCAAAGGAACAATATTATCAGAAGCAGTCGGATGTCTGGGAGCTCTGGTCAGTCTACAGATAGCACTGCCAGCCATCACAGTTTGCCTTCTTCTCATGTCCTGCAGAACTTCCACCCTGACGAAATGGAGAGCGACGAGGATACTGACATCGTAATTGAAGGCTGCCTGGAACCACAGCCCATTCCAAAATCTCATAGTCTTCCTTCCGGTAGCCTTTCCCGAATCAATGGCAATAGTCTTAGCCACAGACTACAGAGAGACCTAGTATTCAACAACAGCTTTGGACGAGAAAGCAATGGCAATATTCATAAAATCCTTAGTTCCTTAAAAACTGATCCTCGTCATAGTTTAGTTATTCCCAAAGGAGGCATTGAAGAGGATGGAACTGTGATAACACTTTAGTGGATGCTTTGAGTTTTATTTCTTTCTGGAAGTGCCTACTGGAACAATTCAATCTATATGCAGAAGAGCGAGAATCAACACTCTCATAAACGTTCTGATGTGTGAGATATGTTACTTTCCAGGAAGGACAATTTTTGTGATTAGACATAAAAGTATTGTCTGGTGTAACCCATGGAAATTGTAAATATGATTTCTGCTTCATCAATTAATCTCAGAGGATAACAATTATGTTATCTTCCAAAAACTTATTTTCTGCCACTAGGCAATTGTTCCCTAGCTTTTTTTACACAGAAAATTGACTATAACACCTACATTTGGAAATGCCTTGAATGAATGGTTTTCTATCTTGATTATAGTTGAGGGCATGCAGTATTTACTCCTTCCCCTCCCCTCCTTTGGGAATGAAATGTTGACCAAGTAACTTTGTGTTTGTATATGTCTGTGCTGTATGTATAAAATCTTACATGGGTGAGGAATTGCTATTGCTGGAATAATTTCTTTTTAAATCAGCACCCCCTGCTGGTCATTGATAGTTCTGTCTGCATAAACTTGAGTTTTCTGTTTATTTGAAAAACTTGCAGCATGAATGCTAGTTTATTAATGCACCGCAATAATATGGGATGTGCATTATATTTTTATTATTAAAATATTTATTAGACAAATGCTCCCGTTTTTGTGACCATTGATTTCACCTTTTGATATGCTGACAGTGTTGAATCACTAGAACTTAGAATCCCATTACATCTATGTTCTAAGATAACATAAACAATTCCACTAAAATTCTCTTAATGATTTAGAATTAAAATGAATTCACTGAGTCTTTAATAATTAAAATATTAATTTGGGGAGGGGAAGCCTATATTATTTGTTTTCTAAACTTGTTGAGCTACCTATCCTCAATTCTAAAATACCAGCAGCATTGTAAGACAGTAAGACAAGCCTAAAAGAGTCTTGCTCTCAGCTCTGCTTTTCTATTCTGAAATGCCACAAATTGTTAAAACGGTTTATAGAGAAAATATGAATATATTCCTGAGATGCCTAGAAACAAAATATAATTGTTTTACGGTGTATTTTTCTACTTTTAGCTGTTTTTGTTATTTACTGTATCTGATTGTGTATTAAAGTGTTTCCAAAGGAATGAGCTTGGTTTATTTAATTTAGAGTCTAGCTTTTGTTTACCTTACAGGTAATTTTCAGACCTGAAGTTTTAATAGAAAATTATTTATTATCATACTTCGAATAAAATTCACTAGTTCTCATTGCTGAATTGAATACAATTACTATCTGTTGCATTTCAGAATTCCAATTTCATAACTGCAGTTAACAAATTCCAGAAATGGGGAGCTGAATTTTGAAATTCTTAATGACTTACCTGAACTAGAATGGAGACTTCAGCAATATTAGTTATAGCAGCAATGCCTGACCAGTTGTGCAACTAAGATTACTTACTATAAATTACTGTGTTGATGTCCATGGAACATTCATGGTCATTTGAGATGAATGCTATATTGTTTGAACAAATAGTTGTCAGGAATTAAGTATAAATTGAGGGGTTTTTTGTTGGGATCTTTGCTTTTTAAAACTTATTTGGACGGGTTACAATATAGGTGACTTTTTTTTGCAAAAAAGATGTCAATACGTATTAAACAAAAGAAAAATGAAAAATATTTGTTTGTATCCAATAAGCCAGCATGTATCCTTTCGCCTCTTTTTCCTTGATCCTCATGCATACTGTAAATCTGTTCAGAAGTTGCCAAGCTGAGAAAATCAAGGCATTCACAGAGGAACAGGAGAATGAACAGGGAATTCATCTCCTGTTTCACATACCCTGTTAATTCAAACCAGATGGGCTGGTCTATAGGAGAGGAACAGAATTGTCAGATTCTGCAAATCCCATCAGTAAGATTATTTAAGCCTGATGATGCTCTCCAATTGTGTCCACTTTTCAGCAATACTATGGGTCAGCTCTTATCTTGTTTTTATTCTAATTATTATTCATTTTTGCTGCTTTTAAAATAATAACAAAAAGGGAACAAAATGCAAACATTCATACTA
>JANHFM010008349.1:17546-44113 GCA_032468115.1 Grayia smithii
ATTTTATAGTTGGGGGTCACCACAATATGAGGAACTGTATTAAAGGGTCGCGGCATTAGGAAGGTTGAGAACCACTGACTTAGTGCTTTACAGCCCTGTGTAAGTGATTTACAGAGTCAGCATATTGCCCCAGGACAATCTGGGTCTTCATTTTACCGACCTGGGAAGGAAGGAAGGCCGAGTCAACCTTGAGCTGGTGAGAATCAAACTCCTGGCAGTGAGCAATGACACAGCTCTGCAGTACTGTCTTCTAACTACTGCGCCACCACTAAACCAGTGGTGAAATTCAAATTTTTTTACTACCGGTTCTGTGGGCATGGCTTGGTGGGCATGGTGTGCCTTAGTGGGTATGGCTTGGTGGGCGTGGCAAGGGAAGGATACTGCAAAATCCCCATTCCCTCCTCACTGCTGGGGGAAGGATATTGCAAAATCTCCATTCCCACCCTACTCTGGGACCAGCCAGAGGTGGTATTCGCTGGTTTCCAAACTACTCAAAATTTCCGCTACTAGTTCTTCAGAACCTGGTGGATTTCACCCCTGCATTAAACATTTGTCATCATAACAATAAAAGGTAGTGGTGTTCAGTTCTGATTTGCATGCGGTCTTGTAACCTGTTTTCCATATCTGCAGCATGTAGTAAACTGTTGAAATCTACATTTAGCAAAACTAGAAGCATTTACAGATCAGAATGAAGCCTGGTGTTAATAATAACAGAGTTGGAAAGGACCTTGGAGGTTATCCTCTAGCCCACCCACTGCTCAAGCAGGAGACCCTATACCATTTTGGACAATTGGCTGTCCAATCTCTTAGAAACCTCCAGTGATGGAACACCAACAACTGTTAAATCAACTTGTATGGGTTGTATACATTCATTTGGAAGATAACTCGATTTGTGTACCCTTTTAAATGTATTGGTTAGATTTTGGTCAAAGCTTATTCTCCCTAGCTGGTTAACAGTAAAGTATGTATTTTTTTCTCTTAGATTAGAAATGATTCTTCTCAAGTAATTAATGAAAGTGTGCCACATATTCATGCAAAGGCAATGGAAATGAAGAAGCTCTATAGAAAGATTGACAAACTAGAGGTATTGTGTTCCAGATGTCAATATTTTAGTTCTCTTTACAAGGCTAATAGAAATTACTTTCAATTTTATTTTTCTTTTGGAGGTTAGGCCTTATAAATGTCAGCTTAGCAAGAGATAATTCAGTGTATTGATTCCTTGCAGATCTTTAATCATTATCTAGATAAAAAAATAATTCCAGCAAGAAATTGAAGGACAAGTATGTTTCTATTCACACTGCTTTCCCAGTGTTTTAATGAACACATGTATCTCTGATAAATATTAAAGATAAATGTAAATTTATTTTAAAGATGACATTTCACTTAGTTATTGAGACTCAGGTCACATATAAGTCTAATATTATTATTGCCCAGTTATGTGTAAGTTCCTGTCATAGAAATACATTTTTGTATTTCAGATCTAATGAATCTCTACACGAATTATAACCACAATTGATCCCAAAATTTCTGTTGCTAAGTGAGACATTTTAAAATGAATTTTGTCCCATTTTACAACCTTTCTTGCCGCAGTTGTTCAGGAAATCTCGGCAGTTAACCTAATATGGTCGTTAAGTAAATCTAACTTCCCTATTGATTTTGCTTGTGAAAGATTAAAAAAGGGGGCTTACATGACCCCAGGACACTGCAGTCATAAATACAAGTCAGTTGTCAAGCATCTGAATTTTGATCATATGACCATGAAAATGATGTAACAGTTGTGTGAAAAAACATCATAAATTCCTTTTTTCAGTGCCACTGTAACTTTGAACAGTCACTAAATGAAGTGTTTTGTGTCAAGGACTACCAGTACTTGATTCTGAAGAACTTGTCACATATACACGTCTTCATTCTTTACTGAATCTTCTGATTTTAGATTAGTTTAGAAGTTCAAAATACAATGAATCTTGTGGTTCTCAGGTTCCCTTTTGTTTTATTCAGACATATTGCATCATGCTTTAATATTTCAAACTAAATTGAACTTCCAGAGATCCAGTTCTTGAGTAAACTATGCTTGCTACTGTCTCATCCAATTACTTACAGTGCATTTAATTTAGCAAAGTAAATTGTAGGTCTTCAAATTTATTACTCAAGATTATCTGTTTTCCTCTTCCTTTTTTATTTTTACGATCTGTGAAGTAGACTAGGATAAAATAAATTGACCTACTCAATTGGTGATTTTTTATTTTTTTTCTAAGAAAGTTTAATTCTTTTCAGGTTTAGTCCAGTATTCTAATTCAAAACTAGGAAATTAAACCAATCTTTGTTAACATTCTGTTGTTGCTGTAGCTATTTTTTCTCTTTTTCTTTTAAACCAGGCCTTTGTAAAAATGATTGGTAATAATGTGGCTGGAATGGAGGAACAGATCATAAAGGCAGAATCAGACCTTGGAAATTTCCCAAACACATTAAAGAAATTATTGTACACAATCAACGTGCCAACTTTTCTAAATGTAAGTTTTCTTTATTAAGGCTGACAAGATGTGAGATACAAATTGAAATTAGTTTATGGAGTAGATTATAGAAACCTTAGACTTCTTTAATCTCTATAGCAGGGACAAATCTGATCCAAATCTAGAAGCATAACTTTCATAAGCTCAAGATGGATGATCAATTATTAGGAATTCATAAATTTATGATACATTTACCCCAAATAATTTCCAAAATAACTTTCAATAAGATAATTATTTTGGATTTTCAAAGAATGTAAAAATATGAGGACAAATGATTATTTTAATATTTTTTTCAGGGTCTTCCTTTAAATAAATACAAAGGAATTTGGAGGACAACAGATTATCTGCTCCTGTTGTCCTCCAGAGGAGGGGCTTGGATAAGCATGCGTTTCATCCTCCATGCTCCTTATTCTGTATGTAAGGCAATTCAACTTAGAATGTTCCTTCAGTGACTGTTCTAAATTACTATGGCACTGAAGAAAGGAACTAACAATGTTTACCCAAAGTTACAGCCACTTCAGTGCCACTGTTGTCAATTGAGCAAGTTGGGCACTTGGCAAGTTACAGTACTTACCCTTACGATCGATTGCAGGGATGCTGCAACCCCCACTTGGTTTTCTTCCTTTCCACCTCACCCAAGTGAGTCCCTTGGACCTATCTTCCTGGCTGAGTTCCCACAGGGCTTGGGCCTGCTTCCTTCCCCTTGGGTCCCACATCCTTGCGCCTCCTTCCCCCATCACCCCTCATTCACTTATCTTTTCCAATGATCACCTTTGTGAAGGAGAAGTGGCCAGGGTACTGCGCAGCCTTCCTACAGTTATATAAAGCTGTATGGTACTGCCCTGAAAGTGCCATTTGGGAGCAGCCACAATTATAACAGATATTCCTTGACAGGCTGCTTTTGTCTACATGGTCTTTCTAACTTGCTATAAATTAGACCTCAAAGATCAAAAATTATACATCTTAGGTCCTCGATAGAGAATTCTTTGGCTTAGTCAGTAACCTCACCATATGAAAGAGGATGCAGTGAAATGAGCTATCTTGCTCAACTGCTATTTCGTTTCTGCAGCTTACATGTGTTTAGAAAAGCTGTGTAAAGATACTTGCTTGTAATAAATATTTTGGAGGACAAAAATCCATTCACTGATTTGGAAGTTAACCAAATAAAGGGAATAAAGATAGAAAGGTTCCCCATCTTGACATATTAGAACCTCTTGTATCTAGTGGCTTATCTAGGCCTGTTTGTTCAGTATGTTTACCTTTGTACTTAAAATATTTTTATTGGACAACTGCAACATTGAAATCATCTGTACATATTGAGCATGTTTGCATGGCAGACTGACCTGATTATCTACCAAAAGATAAAGATAGCTCCAATTAAATCAGGAATAATGAGACTTATAACCAATAATGGAGGGCGGGGGAATGTCACATTCCCCTACTGTTTCATAGCAGTTACTGCTATCATTTACTACGAAGGCAACAGCCAACATGGACCTGAGAAGACAGACTTGGATTTTGCACCTTTTGTCCCCATTTGTCATGCATCTCCTGGCTCTGTGTTTGGGATGGGGGAATGGGATAATCTGAAAATGGCTGGACTCGCTTTTTCAAGTGAAGGAAGCTAGCATATAAGTGGATGAAAAAAGCTGTAAAATTTACCTAAAGCATTTATACAAACTTTGCAAACGGCATAGTTCATTTCATCATTTCATGATTGAACCATCATTTCAGAGGTTTTTCATTTGTGCTCTGCATATTGGAAAACTCCATAATCCTAGCATGAAAAATAGTGGATACATTTCTGACTTCCTTTTCAGATCCTATCATTTGTTCCAGAAATCCCTTATGCACATTGAAATTTAAATGTAGTTCTAATCTTCTCAAAATCTGCTTGGTATATTTCATGGAAGACACACAAACCTAAGGGGTTTTTGTTCAAAACTATTAAATTGTAGGTTCTAAATGTCAGATGTACAAGTATTTTGATATGTAGATTTTCATTACAGAAATCATCTTCATCGAGGCAAAATCAAGCCCTGTATGAGCCACTTGATCTCTTCAAGACTGAAGACTACTTTCCTTGTCTTGATCAGGGACAATGTATGTGATTTAACTAGAAGCGGTAACATGTAAAGGAGAGTATTATCAGTAAGATCCATGCTGGTCTTTAGGTTGTTGCTGCACTTTTTTCTAGAAAACTACGGTGCCTTCCTTGTGTGTCCCAGTTTGTCTTCAAGCATATTTACTTTTACCAGATTTTCAGTAGAAATAATATACTAGTATCTTAAAGCACAATCTAATATAAAGCCTTAAGTGGCAGTTATTTTTATCAAGAAAAGGTAGTATGTATATTATATAAACTGTAAGTAAGTCTAACACTATCCTCTTAATTGAGAGATTAGAGAGGGAATGGGAGGGACTGAATACACAGGAAGAAAGTCTTCCAGCCATTATTTTCAGCCAGTATAGTTCAGAAAAACCAACCTATGTAATTCACCTCTGTATTTCCCTCTCTCCTAATATAAGACATTGGTATGAAAGATTTTACAGCCAAGTATCAAACTGTGTTCCATGGTTTTCTAGCTAAATTCATTTTGAAGATTAACAAAATCTGTATGTAGAGAAATAGGTGGGGAAAACAAAATATACTGCATTTCCTGCTGTTAATCTCTGTACCACACGCATATTTTTGAAATAGTAGTACTTAAAGTGCAATAAGGACCAAAATATGCATTGATGGTAATGATCTCGATTCTGTTCAACACAGCAAGAAATACACTGGCTGACTAGAGCATAGTATAAGTAACTTTGTTCTTTGAAGTGCTATATATTAAAGAAAAACAGCAATATGTAGCTTGCTAAGTTGCAGAAGCAACTGTTTCATAAAGTTTTTCATGAATATCCTTTTATATAAAATGTGAAATGTTTGATCACCGAAGCACTTATATGTTATCTTGTAATTAAGCATTTAAATTTTTAGATTAAAATGCCATTTTAAAGCATGTTGTCTATATCTTAATTACAAAGCCATCTTAAGATCCTAAATGCATTCGAGAAACTGTGACAAGATGGTTGGCTTTTTTTACAAGGTTAAGATGGCAGGTGGAAAAAGTATTAATAGCCAAGTCCCGCAGTCCCTGCCACAACTATACACTATGAATTTGTAGGACAAGTGGGGCAAGGGAGTCTTTTATGACAGTTCTTTTTGTCACAGAAAGCTAGTGAACAGGGCCTTGATTTCTATATTTTTCTTTTTAACTGAAAATATGACGTCTTCCAAGAACTATTCTAATCCTTATTCTGAAGTTTGTTTAACCATGATGTAAAAATGAAATGGGGCTTAGCAGTTTATATCATCTATGTAATCTAGTAACTTGATTTATGATAGGATCAGCTTTATCACAGGAACATGTGAAAGCTTTATAGAATCTAATTTGAGGAATCACCTTTTTCTGCTTATACCTCCCATATTATCAGCCAATCATTTCTAGTCTTAAATTGTGGGAGACAAATTTGCATTCTTCAAACATTTTGGATTTCAGCTCCTATTAATTCTGGGCTGCATACCTCATTGAAAAGTGGAGTTTTTGGCACTCTCTGAAATTGATTATTCGCTTGCAGATGTTTCGTTACCTATATATATTTCTTGGAATTATTGACAAGTATGAAAATACTAGTTCAACAAAGGGAAAGTGGGGCTAAATTGATTAGGAATGTACATATTTTTTTCATTTGTCCTTTTCATTACCAAATCAACATGATTGTGAACAACTGAATCAGAATTCTAGTTTTTAGGAATTTACACTTACTAAGGGTAACAATTTAAACCTTTTTAAGTTTTACTTTAAGGGAAATACAGCCATCATATCTGGTATAAGTACAAGTTGAAGCATTTCATTTCATTTCCAGATCTGACCGTAGCAGTTTACACGGAAGAAACTGTTCATTGCACCTAATGATGCAATGATAAGGTATATGGTAAAGTAGTAATATTGGTGCATACATCAGAAACTATTCAACATCTCCTAAATCAGTAAACTAAATGTAGGGAAGAAAAATGGATGTGATTTTACTGATGACCACTCAAAAAACAATTATACATAATTTTTCAGTCTGGCCTCTGGATTCCTCTATGTGAATTACTAGCAAGGTATATAACTGGAGATGAATGCCATCATTAAGATAGAATCAAAGACAACATCAGTAATTAGAAAAGCGATAGTAATCCTGACCAAGGTCTGGAGTGTGAATTGAACAAGGATATTGTGTACCTGGTTTAAGGATATGATGCCAAAGACATGAAATGTCTATTCTAATGGAATGAAAATATCAATGAATGAGAAGACTATCACTTGACACAAACAGTAAATGAAAATATCCTGCAACCAGGTAAGTTCCCCTACTTTTTTGTTTTGATCATTCTTGACTATTCAAAAATGAAGCAGCCAATTAGAGGACCACTCTGTCACTATGAAAATTTGGTAAAGTTAAAAAGAAGCATGCAGAGCTCAGACATGTATCAAACCAACTCAGAAATGTGATTTTCCAGGATAAGGTGTATAGACTACTAAAAGCTTGAAGAACCTCAGCCGAAGGAAAGGTAACACCAGAGATGATCTCCAAGCAGGGATTATAAAACGTGGTAGAAATCAATATAACATGTTTTCATGTTATATTTAGTTCCATCAGATTTTTTTAAAAAAATAAATGCTATCAAACTGCAGAACACTGAAATTTCAGTACATTTTAAAACACAAGATACAGAATAAAAGTGAGAGTGGGAATAAGCCCAATATTTCACCAGAAAACATATAAGCAGTATTATTACAGAATAATTTTTCATATTCTAGATGTGCAACGTAAAAGTAGTGTTGGTAGATAAGCAGGGAAAATCTTGATAATTATCCATTCTTTGTTAAGTTGAAGAATAAAGTTCCAGAAGAATATTTGAGTCTCACACAGTTGCCCCAAACTGAACTTATGACCTCCCAGAGGCTAATACCCACTATTGGACCAAAACCACTGACAAGTAATTCATTTTGTTACTTTGGAAAAACCAGCATAAAGTTTGAAGTTGTGATCAGAAAATAGTGGGCAAAAGTGAGAAGAATTATGATGACCCTGTTATGCGACAGCTTAGAAGTATGAATAAGTCTACATCATGTGTCCCTTGTCATTGCAAAGCATAATTCATGCCTACTCAAGTGGAAGAGCTGAGGTGGCGCAGTAGTTAGAGTGCAGTACTACAGGCTACTTCAGCTGACTGCTAGCTGCAGTTTAGTTCAAATCTCACTGGCTTAAGGTTGACTCAGCCTTCCATCCTTCCAAGGTGGGTAAAATGAGGACCCAGATTGTTGGGGGCAATATACTGACTCTATAAACCGCTAAAGAGAGCGCTGTAGAGCACTATGAAGCGGTATATGTGCTATTGCTATTTACTGCCACAAATTCAGTGTTGGGGGGACAAAATGTTTCTACTTTTAAATGGTATGCTCCAACCATTCCAGAGGTGTTCTGAGCTTGAAACATGAAATAGCTACTTCAAACGCAGAAAACGGCCCTTTGTGTACCCCTATCCAATGCTTCCCAAAGGGAGTTCTTTAAGGCCATTAATGCAGAGTTGTTTCATTAAAACACTGAAAAGGAACAAGATCCTATCACTGTAATGAGAAACATGTATAGAGAAAAACTATCAGTCCATATAACTTGTTCCTGGCTAGGTTGGACTCACACCAATTAGCTAAGCACTGAAGCAGTATATACTAAATTACTGCAATATAGCAGATGCAAAATGTTTGGATTCACAGATACCACATTGTATTAATTTTGCTCCTCCATAACCCTGAGCCAGTACTTGCAAAGAAATGAACACCAGCTTGGTGATGATTAAGTCATCCTGCTAGAAGGCAGGAGACCGTGAGTTCTAATCCCACCTCTGCCATGAAAGCCAGCTGGGTTACCTTGGGCCAGTCACTCTCAGCCCAATTCAGTGTTGTTGATGTGAGGAAAATAGGGGGAGGAAGGAGTGTTAGATATATTTGCCACCTTGAGTTATTTGTAAAAATAATGTGGGATACAAATAATTAAAATGAAATGCAGGGAACTCTTAAGCAAAAGCACTACTAGTGTAACAACTTAATTTCCAATGTTGGTAATAAAGAGTTATACCGTAATTTTAAAATAATAGCAATGACACCTAATTAGTGTATTTATTCTCCTTTTCTAAAAATAAGACTTTATACTGTATGAATTTTGACCAAATGGCAGTTTAAACTCCTCTCAGTTTAATCTTGGAGTCTACCATCTTCCACAGCAGGTAGCTGTCTTATCTTTAATTGGCTGCAGTCCTTTTATTTTGTGCATAGTGTATAGGTTTAGTCAATGTTATTCTTCACTTCAGAATCTAATATTTCAATAATGATGAAAGATGAAGTGAGAGCCAGGAAAGCTATTCTTGTTTTGGTGGCCAGATCTTCCAAGTCCTTCATTCCTGCTATATAATTATCAGTGCTAGTACAGGTGTGACCTTTCAGTTTCTATGTCTCCAGCAATAATAAATTCTATTTAAATATCTCTGCCTTGATATAACTCCTAGAAAATGAGGCTTTGTGAAAGAACAGAAGCCAAACCAGTAAACCCTCTTACAATTCTCTGCCATTTATAGAAATCTAACAGTCTGCAATGCAAGTGCTTAAATTGCAAATATTTATATGCAGTTTCATCAAAACAAGTCTTGCCATAAGAAATGTTTAACTAAAATGCACTGTAAAGTCTGCACACAAGACATTCTCTGATAGGGCAGTAATAAGCTATGCTGTTCAAATTAATAGCTAGTTATCTGAATTTAGGGGCTAAAGACTAACCTTCTGGATCTGGAAACTGTTCAATAATCCAATGCCCCAACATATTTTTAAAAGTAGTAATAAAAATGCTACACCTTTAGCCTTACTTTTGTTTTAAAATGTCTAACAGACTTATCTTTTGAATAATTTTAGGCAAAACTATTATCTATTCATAGTAGCAAACCATCGACCACTATGACAGAAGTTTTCACACTGCATTATAAACTACATTTATAAATGGCAAGCATTCTTTCACATTCTGCTATTATCATAATCCAAGAGATTTTGTATCAGTCACAATGCAACATATTCCCATATGATTGCTGAAGAAATTGCCTTTAATCCCATATTCCAAGACAATCTTCACAGCAAGGTAGCAAAGTGTCAAGAACTTATTTCCAATATTGTTCTTGACTATTTGTCAGCACAAGGGATTAACAGTCATAAATGCAATACCTATACCTTTCTGGAATAAATGCAAACTAGAAAGCTTGCAGCAAGCTACAGCATTAAGTAAAGTTAGCTCTAGACAGCCATTTTAGTCCACATCAATTTTTCCAACCTGGACCTCTTCCAAATACATGAGCTTCACCTCACAGAATTCTCTAGCAAGAATGGCATAATTAAGAATTATAGTAGCATATTTTAGGGATATATGATGAAGACAAATACATTTTAATTGAACAGGTAGCTCCTAACTTTATTTAATCCAAGATGCATTACCAATACTTGGAAACCAAGGCTACAGAAAAACAATGGCACATCTATAAAGATCTAGAATTTCTTACTGAGGAGAAATTCAGAAACAGCATTTGAAATTATCTCATGTGTTACCATTGTAACTACAGGAGCAAATAAGTGTTTTAATATCAGTATTTTTGCATTGGTGCTGGCTATACACTGCCAAGTTTGAATGTTTTTAAGTGTGGTAAGGTCATATTAAAAGCCAAGCATCTTAATTTTAAACAGAGGGGATAATTCTTTTACACTGTTATAATCATCTAATCAATTTTGATATGTTACCAAAACTATACACTTTTATTTTTTTAGAAAGAATTGTTTTTTTAAAAAAAATCTAGAAATTTGTTACACAATTGTACAAAATCCCATGGACAAAACTACATCATAAGCAAGGGAACAAAACAGAACAAAAGAAACTAGAACTTCAGGTATTCTGAAATACACCCCCACGGCACTGATTGTGTTCACACAAAATAGTGAGCTATGATTCTAAAAAAAATCTAGTTTATCATTCAGGAGCAGCACATTGCCCTGTGACTCAACCTTGGTACCATCCACCAGTCAGAACTACAGTAACCTGTGTTTACCTAAAAGGAGAAACCTTTCACATTATGTCAAAACTAGGATTCATGACTGTTCTAATGAGCCAGAATTCAAAGTACGCATCCAGGTCAGCTCATTTGGGAGCCAAAAACCAGGTCTAAATTTGAGTCTTAATTTGACATTAAGCCTTTTTTTCTTGCTGATTTCTTATTATAGTCAGTGTCAATAATGGACAGAACTAAGGACTGATTGGGCAAAGTAAAAATGCTTGTGAATGATAATCTTTTTTTTTTTTTTGTAATTCTAATTTACTACTGTATGCAAATGTAGCCAAAGAACAATAATATTTTAATATTACAAAAAAACTAAGTAAGTGGAATAGTTTCTGATGCAATATGCAATCTTGGTTGCCTGATATCAGGACTACTTTTTTTTAAAAAAAATTATACACCCTCCAATTCACATTTTAAATTCAAACTGTGCTTTACATTTTTAAGTTCTGACATACTAAAGCCCAAAAGCACGGAGGGCTTAGCATTTTTTATTGCCTTTAGGCAGAAGTATCTCTTTCTCCCAAAAAATGATGCAACATCCACTTTCCATGCACATAGCATGGAAGACAGCAATTGTAGTTCTTTTTTACTGGGATATGGCTTCTTGTGAAAATAATCTGCAAGAAACCTTTTTTGGGCTTCATTTGAGCTTTGTTGGAATGGCTTCGGATTCAACACCAACAGATTAAGATCTTCAACTGAAGTCTCTCCCTTGGTTTCAGTTTTATGATCAGACTTTTGTCTTTTTGAAGGCACACAATTCACCTCCTTTGCTGGAATTTGGGCTGTACCATTATTTATAATGAAGAATGGCGGTTCCTCATCACTTTGGTCTCCTGAAACGGAAGCAGCATAAAGATGATCAGACTGTTTTCTCTTAGCTGAAACAGAAGCATCCTCATGGTTCTCCCCATTCGTAAGTGGTAGATTCTGCTTCACATCAAGGTCAACCTGCATCTTCATAGCTGGCGAGGTCTCTTTAGGAGCACTGCGACATCGAAGCAAATGCACAGCTATAGCTGTCAGAGTCATGTTGCCAGTGTATACTCCGCAGCAATGGATACATTTAAAAGCAGGGGTCTTCAAAATGGTGTGCACAGTTGGCATGATGTGGTGCCGCTCTTTCAAGTGCATTTCATAAGCATCTGTGCTAGTGAAAATATCGTAACAAAAAGGGCAAGTAGACACTTTCTTGTTCTCTCTGCTCGTTTCGGCATCCTCTTGTTGCAGTTTGATATACAAAGGAATAAGTGTCCTTGAATTTACACCAGCTAGTACAACAAGATGCACTTCTCTTTCACAAAGTTCTTTTGAAGTTATACTGAAGTCAAAATGAGGGAATACTAGCTGACCTTCAGAATCACTCGCAAGCTGAAACCCTTTATCATCGTAATCTGAGTGCAGTTCCTTCTTTCCATTATGCGCAGTTTGCGTGTGAGTTACAAGGCATTTTAAATCATAGAAAATACTGGTGCAGAAGAGGCAAGTTAACCCATGGATAAAAATATGTTTTAAAAGTTCTGCCTGAGTTAGAAAGCATTTACAAGAAAAACATCGCACTGTCTTATCTTTTAGCCACCTCAGAAAAGGTGCAGAGACCGCAACTTTGTCTATTTCACGAGTCATCTCTGTCTTAGATGTGCTACATTTGTGGGCCACTTGCATGTGCACTTGATAGACATTTGATGGGAAAAGCTCACTACAAACAGGGCAAGTCTTCCATTGTTTAGCCTGTTTAAGAACTAGATTCATTGCGGTACTGGTTGGAGAAGTCTTGGTAAGAGTATTTGTAGAAGAACTTACTGCAACAGGAGATTGCACAGTAGTAGGACCCTGAGACAGCTGGGCAACTGGGCCAGATGGCATCAACTGAACAGGTACCTGAGGTGGTTGAACAGTTGCCACCCCACCACCTGGTGGCCCAGGCATAGTCACAGAAACTGGTGCAAGAGTGTATGTAGGTATTCCATTGACTTGTTTGCCAGTTGGAATTAACTGTCTGAGCACAGGTCCAGTGGCAAGTAATGTAGCATTCTGAGACATTCCAGGTCTAATCTCTGGTGTAACAGGCTGATTAAACTGTACAATCCCAGATCCAGCAGATGGGTTTACAGGAAGAATCCCTGGTGGGACTGGATGGTTAAACTGAAGAACTCCCGATGTAATTGTTTGGGGAACTGGAAGAACACCAGGCCCACTGCCAATAGGCCGATTTACAGCAAGGATTCCAGGTGACGAAGGCCTGTTAACTGGAATAGAACCAGGCCCTGGCATAATTGGATTGCTCATAGTTCTGACTGATTGATTACCTACAGGAAGCAGAGTAGGCCTGATAGGTCGAGTGAAAGAAATGACTCCTGGAGGAACAGCTCTGTTTATGTTTCCTGTGGGTTGATTTACGCAAAGAACTCTAGGTCTTACTGGCTGTTTTAAGGGGAAACGCTGAGAAACAAAGACTGGTTGGGAAACTGCAGGCTGAAGACCAACACTATTCTGATTTGCTGGGCGAGAACCAGAAAGAAAGGCAATATGTAACCGGTCAGCGGAAGTCGAAGCTGTCATACTATTGGCGCTACTTGAAGCACTCAAAGGTGCAACCACGTTATGAACTGCTTTTGTCGACACTGTATTTTGATTCTGATTAACTGATGGAAGCTGAAAACGTGGTGTAGAATTTGATCCTACAGAAGTAGGAATCACTTGTGAAACAGTATTGATTGTAGACGGCTTGGGAGCAATATTGATAATCTGCAGTGACTTCGTTTGTCCTGCTTTTTTAGGCTGAACTGAAATTACACGTCCCAATATGTTCTCCAGATCTTTATGTACTTCAGATGTCAAGACATGATATATTAAAGAATCCCGGCTATTTGCAAAAGCATTACACTTTTTACAGTAGTGGTCAGTAAAGTTCTCTTCGCTCTCATCCGGTCTCTCCTCAAAATATGTGCTTATTAGATTTTGAAAATGGCTTACCAACACATGTTTCTTTGTATTGTAGTACAGCATGTCCGAAAATTGACACTTCTGGCATACAAAGTTTACTGCATCGCTCCGGAATTGTCTCATACCACCACTCACATTATAATTTTGTATTTTCTTCTTGGAATGAAACATTCGGAGGTGTTTTCCTACTGTCTTAGAATGCGAAGCAAATGAACATTCTGGACAAGGAACAACTAACTCTTGATCCATTTCATCTTCATGGTAGCGAGTCAGGTGATTTTTGAAAGAATTAAGAAATTTTGATGAAAATTTGCACAAGCTGCAGCAATATGGATTTGTTCTATATCTCTGAAAAATAAGAAAAGGGGGCATCATTTGTAGAATTCTCACATATGTATCAACTGGTCAATGCATAGTACCAAAAAAGCACCACATTCTTGTTAACTGGATATGAACTCTTCTTCAGGAGATTATAATGATCTAGCTTTCTTCTCTGTTTTAAATAATATTAATGTAATAATACAAGGACCAAGCTAAATGAAATCTAAACTTTTTACTGCTATTTGCTAAGAATCAGTAAAATTACTATAATACCAGCAGTGTGGACTCCAGTTTAGTCTAAGAACAGAAATAAATGAGGAAAGAAAGGGAAGAAACAATGCCCTTCTATGTCGTAAGTTTACACAAGAATTACCAAAATGAATATCAAGTATCTATTACCATCTATGGTTAAAAGAAAATTAAAGGAATATATCAATGGAAACTTTAGTCCATCAAATTAAGACAAAAAATTTAAAGCAAAGTAAGTTGTTACCGGAACTGTAGAGGAATAAATATGCCAGTGCCAATTAGATGTTCAATATAATTAATTACGGAGTTATCAAAGAACTAACAGTTGTAGTAACTTGTTTTCAAAATACTGAAAAATCAACCACTTATTCTGCATGCAATTCTGACAATTTAATGAAGAAAACTATAACAAAATAAATAGGGTAACTGACAAAATGCAGAACAATCAACTTTCTTATTTTATTTTTAGAACATCGTCTCCTGTTATAGAACATTAGCTTTTGAAATTAAAGGAAGTCTTATAATACAACATAGTACCAACTTTTCAAATCAAAATTGTTTTTTTTTAATCCAACAAGGCATGCTCAAACAACTGAATACATTTAAATCTGCAAATGATGATAACTATATTACATACCTTTCTTTTAGCAACATTGTCCCAATGAGATACATCATTCCATGAAGTACTAGAGAAATATTTTTCTCCTGGATCAAAACTTTTCAGAGTCTAAGAAAAAGCAAGGTGGGTAAGAAAATAGCCTAGAACTAAAATGAAATGTTACTTAATGCAGTTACTTTAAAATTAGACTGAGATTCCAAAGCCTGGTGTAATACTGCAAGTTTTTTTCCCCAAATTCTAAAGCCCAAGCAAACCACAATTACCAAAAAGCATTATGTATGACCTTTATTATTTTAATTTTTAAAAAGTCCACTCTAAACAAAAGGTGAATTATGGCCTCATGGACTTGGCATTACCATCCTGACCATAACTGCTTTCACCTTCCTAAATGATTTTCAGAAAGTCTGGAAGTCACTGGGTGAGCTAGTCCCCATTGAGGAAAATTCTCACTTTTCCCTGTTTTCTCTCTCCTTTTGAAATCAAGATGGCAGGGCACTCTATCGTTTTTAAATTAAGCAAAGAAATGGTGTTGCATCTTTCCTTAATGCTTTTGTCCTCTCTCAGAAATTAATAAAGAAAGAACAAGAAAGGAAGGGAAGGGAAGGGATTAAGTGAGATGTTGGTTGGATGCTGTTTTTTGCATTTCCCAATTCTATGGCAAGCTGGCCTGGCTCATTAATAGGACTAAATGTTTGTCAATATGATATTCTGATCTTTCAGCGTAATCTTATGAAAATGGCAAGAGTGAAAGCTGTGTTGATGCAGAATCCCCTCTGATGGTTTGGGGAATGAAGTAGAGAGCACAGTGCACGTACAAGTAAATCTTATAGCCATGTTTTCAACTCTTTAGCAATGATAATCAACCCAACAACAGTAATATTTTTTCCCACCTACTTCTTAATTCAATCAAAAGGACTCAGAGCAGCTTACAATATTTAAAATTTGAGGAAGATGGGCTGTCTACAAACACAAAATATAAATAAATATAAATAAAAGATGAATGTTCAGACACATCAGTAACATTCACAAGAAATTTGACAGGGCTCCAAAATACCCTAGCCCCAGTCCTGGGAACAAAACTAGGCCTTCAGGGAATTCAAAAACACTTTAAGAATGGGAATCATGCATATCTCTGAGGGAATGTTGCTCTCTGAGGCACATGCTTCCATGTATTCAATATGTTTTTTCCTGTTATAAATTATAAATGTACAGTAAAACTAAACTTGATTAAGTATTAATTCAACCATGCATTCAATTTTTAAGATTTCTCATGAATATTGGAAATCTATGATAAGTGATATTAAACACAGAATATATTTTCTTCAGCTAAAATGCATGACATCTAGTTATGTCAAATGGTTTCTCACAGGGTTGTTGTAAGAATCACATTAGCAAAGGAGAGAATCATATACGATACTGGAAAATCAGTATATAAATGCAATATAAAAATAACCAAAACAAATTTTTTTAGAGAGTTAAATATCTGTATTTATCTGAGATGTTACAATTTATTTGGTATTTTATTCATCTGAAAAGATTTTGTTTATGTAACTGAGAAAGCTTATAAAATCTATGTGATTTGTCTTGATTTTAAGATATAAATTACTACCCTATATTTTTAAGACAATTTTTACATAGGTGTATTTGACTAATCTATATTCATGCACACATTATAACTGCAATATTAAAATATGTTTAAACCACAGAAAACTGTTGAAACCTAAAATAATATTTATTCAGTTGTTTAATTTAGACTTCTACCTAGATGAGTACTATAGTCAAGGAGACTAGACAAAATAGATAAATTTAGGCTTAAAAGTAGTTTTTTTTTAAAGTATGTATTTTTTTCCTTCAAAGACCCATACTGGTAGTCCTCATTTAAAAGCCACTCGCTCAGTGACTGTTTAAACTTGCAGGAAAACTGAATGAATGGTATTTATGATCCATTCCTCAGAATTCCAGCCATCACAGTGTTCCCATGATTGTAATTTCCAAAGTTTTTTCCTGGCTTCCTATGAACAAAGTCAATGGGGAAACCAACAGGAAGTCAAAAGTCATGGTCAAGTGAGCTCCTCACTTACTGATGGTAACAGCAGTGCCTTTGCTAAGAAATGTGGTCACATATCATGCTTTACAACTGCGTTGCAATCAACATTGTTAACTGAGGACTACTTGTATTTAAGTCCAAGAAAAGGATATTTTATTGAACTTTTTGAAAAAGTATTGCCACATGTGAAAAAAAAATTATGGAAATAAAAAAATGCAGGAATATTTTTAGATTAGAAATAGTCAGCAATAAATACAGAACAATAGTGATATGTTTCCCTATCTGTAAGTTTGATTTTTTGAATCAAGTAAGCAAAGAACATTGCAGAAATCATTCTAGATTTGAATGATCTGGCTATAGATAGCCTGCTTGTTCCTCTCCCTTGCCCTTTCTGATCCTCAGTGCGCACTACCCAAGTGCTGTTCTGCCACCAATGCGGTAAATACGGACAACAAAAATCATAGAATATAGGCCCAAGGACAAAAAGGCATCTGAAGTAGGGAAAATGACTGAATTTGATAACTGTACAAATGATCTCAAATTATATTTACAAAAAAGAAATCTATCCTCCTTCATGGTCTCTATTGCTCATGCATTACAAAATGTAATTAATTAACAAAGAGGAATATGCCTATGATATAGGAAAAAGCCGCTCAAAAATAGCATTTGCTCAAGCCCAAATATCCAGTGTACAAAAATAAAGAGATTACCCGTAATTAAATATTTTGGATGCAGAGTCTGTTGAGAAAAAGACAGCAGAACTTACAGTAGACGTGGGCAATTCATTTTCCCATGGGGCCATGTGAGAAACTGGGACGATTGTGGGAGGCTGCTGCTCCCCCCACTGCTATCGCCCCCTCACCTGGGCTAGCAGGTACAGTTAAAGAGTTGGCCTGTAAAACGCCTACCCAAAAAGGCCCCATGTAATAATATACCAATTGATAACTTTCTAGCCTAAGCAAATAATGGAAGACAAAGTATTTCAAAAGCTGAGACAAAGCTGGTTGAACTATTCAACTATCTTTGTTAGGAAATGGACCTACGGTAAGTAGCATAAATAGAAGAAAACTGCTTTATAAACATAAAGCAAGTGAAATAAGCTTTATTGATTCTGATGAATTGAAAAGTAAAACAAAGTTGATGTAAAAGCCCCCTTCATTAAGATCTCTGATTGAAGAATGATTTGTCAGATAAAATGGTAAGTCTGAGATCACTTGCTCTAATGATCATGAATGAAAAACACTAAAGAAGGAAGAAATCCACCAACTTCTCTAAGTTAAGAAACAAAACAATAAAAACAAACCATACATACCCAAGAACAAGACTACAGAAAAGAACTGTAATCTTGATTTTTTTTCTATTAAATGGTTGTGTTCTTCATCAAAGTCCCAAGCCTACAGTACCTGGACAAGCCCAGCGAGTTGCTTTCAAATTTAACATGCTTCCTACCCATGTCCCCATTGCCTCTTTCTCTCCCCCTGCCCAGTACTAAATTAGAAGCTATGGGAGACAGACTTACTTTGTCATCCAGTCCTCAGAAAGAAGCAGTTCCTTATGCTTTGAACCCATGGCCTCCCCATTCCTATCTTTCTTTTTGCCATCCCTGTTCTGTCTCAATTAGGGACTGGCAGATCCTATCCCTGTTTCCATCTTGGAAAGTGAGAAAGATGTTCTCCTGCACCTCCAAAGAGAAAACACCTCCTAAGAAAGAAAAGTTTATGCAGTTTAAATCCTCACCTCTTCACAGATGAGAAGGATGTGGGGAAAAAAAGATCTTTAAAAGAGAGGGTTACCAATTTTAAAAATAAGCTTCCAGGAACAGGAAGAAAGCCGATAAAAATTTCCTTAGCAACAGAGAGACTTCAGTGCAGTCTAGGGCAAATTACCCTGGAGCCAATTTGGAGAAGTACCTCAGATTTCCCAATTGTTGCCTGATATATTATCACTTCAGGGGGTTGGGATTGGGGTTTTCCCCTTCTTGTCCTACCTTCAGCAAAAATATGTTCTGATTTGAAAACACACCATTATTTCAAGTCCTGCCATGCAAATCGAGGATGATAACCACAGATCATTTAAAAGAAAATGCTGCCCAAGACTACAACTTTTTAAAAGAATACTATGAGAAGACAAAGTAAGGATCCAGAACTTCTCCAAGAACAGCAGTCTTTGAAAAATGAATTCTCCACTACACAGGGCATAGAAGCACTACCTACATGTTAAGCCAGGGATGGGCTGGTCAATGTCAAGGCTTTGCAAAGAGTTACATTGGTCTTGTCAGAAGGAACAATTTCTCTTCACCAAGAGAAAGCAAGCTCCCTTTAAAAAAAAAAAGTGACTACAGAAATCAGGGTTCCCTTGAATAGCACAGAAGCACAGACACTGAGCCAAATGACTGGGAAGAAGCTTGTACCACAGCAAACCTGTTGAACCAATTCTACTCAACCAGATCATCTCCTCTCTCAGACAGCTCATCTCAAGATTCCATTCCATGTGCCTAGAACTGTAAGAAAGTTTTGATGCCAGCATAAGAGTAAAAAAAACCTCATTTCCTGCCAAAATACTTATACCTTAGTAGGGTATCTTCATACCAGGAATCCGAAGATAAGGATGAAACCTAAAAATTAAATTTAACCACATATTTTGTGGCTTTTCTTTGTTCTGAATTCCACTGATAGGCTGTCATCATCAGGATCAGAATTCAGAGTATCTAATTTGGTTGTTTTCCGTTACATTATTTACTCTTTCTCCAAATTCTTTTCATTTTAGTTTAGTTTCTTGGAGAATTTCTATCTCATTCACAATTTTTTTCCATTGAAATTAAATTATGCAGTCAATGCTTCCTCATGATACAGTACTCATTTTGTGGCATATATCCAGGTTAGTCTTCTCGTTCTCTCATAACTATAACCTCTTAACTATTCACTACAAATCACCACCATTAATATCTGCCTGTGCTGTCTTTATCATTATCTCACAGAAAGTAATTTCTTCCTCCAATGTAATAAAAGTATGGAATGAAAGCAAACTCAGTAGCACAGCTTCCCTTCATGCTAATCAAGAGATTGACAACATTTGAAGCCTCCACCGAATAAATGAAGCAGTAAAGAAAGGAAAAAAGTTAAATATGATGTTTAACATATGAAGTCTTGGAATGTGCAGGCAGGCAAAATATTAAAAACGTACTGTCAAAATACAGTAACTGCTACTGAAATGTAGCAAAAGAGTAAGATGAGTGAGTGGAAACAGTATAGAGACAGAACCAAGAAAATGCTATGACTACTGTAATCCATAAAGCAAGCAGTGGTCCTAACTTTTGAAACCCTATCCTAAATATCAGATACTTAAATACTCACTGTTGCCTACTGAATAAAATCTACCAGACTAAACCAGAGATGACCAGCCTGGGCCCAAGGGAAGAGGTCAAACAGATCATCAGTCTCATGTCCCTTCATGCCCACAAGAGTTCTATGTCCCGCATATCTTGAATTCCACTGACTCTTATCAAGTTCCAATTTGCTCTGACAGTTGGTAGTTCAGATTCTTGTAGAGAGCATAAACTTACAATAAATATTTATGTTTGTTTGAATCTCCTGGACTTCTGATTTTCCCGCACTGGAGAGACATTTCTAAACGATGCTATGACTCTAACCAAAGCTTAATTATAGTCCAGCGCATCTCATGATGTACCTATCTCTTCACAACTCAAAATGGTAACACAGACTGTTAGTTTTTCCAGGAGAAAGACTTATTTTAAAACATTTTTTTCACGAGAGGTCTCATGAGATCATTTCAGAATAGCCACAAAATTTTATTTACGCAATCATAAAGGGATTTCTAATTTTTAAAAGTTTTCTTCTTTACCTGAAGTAACTCTTGACAGCTGTCAAGTCCAATATCCACAAGAATACCCTTCACTTTCTTCCGAGATCGTCTTATATTATCAAGATTTTGCACAGGAATTTGAAACATGTCAAACTGCCTGAAAGACAAAGACATAAAATAGAGGTATATTTTTCAATATAACTTCACATGTGCTATAACTGTAAAGATAAACTTCGGTAGGAAGCTCCAGAACAATTGTAAGATTTGAGAATTGAAGAAAATGCAATTTTGTCTTAAGTGACTGCTACAGTTCAATTTCTTTCTTGGAAAGCAGGCCTTGCTACAATTTAAACATAAACAAGGGAATTCAAGAAATTAAAATGTTTTGGAAATGTAGCCTATCATGAAAACCAATCCAGAACAGGAGTGAATTAGTGTATCTGGAACTTCAATATGGACTCAGTAGAGGACATTCATTCCCATGGTTGTTCTATATGTCATAAGTATATTTCACCCCACACCTAACTCAGATATAGTGGTAAGTCTATCTAATGAAAATCACCAAAATTTGCTAGCAACTATAGTTGGTCAAAATTAGTATATATTTAAGGCCATCAAAGATGATTCTATCAATGATTTTCATTACTCACAAAGTTTATAGGTATTAAAAACTTAAACATATACAGACCAACAGTGAACCATGTTATAAATTTGCAATGAACTATCTGTTTCCCTAGAGGCACATAGCAAAAACAAGTAGGAAGAGTTGAGGACAGCTTGTAGACAGTATCTAGAATTAGTTTCTCCTTTGTTCCATTCTCTTTCATGCATTATGCTATTATAATGTAAACATGCATTATGAATCTCAGTTCTTTTCAGTTGCCCCAGGCAAAGACATATTTATTGTATCTGATCAATGTGGGGACACTTGGAGATAATTTGTCATCTTTGCAGTATACTTTAATCACTTCAGTAATTTAAAATTACAGTCATGTGGAAAAATTAGGTATAACCACATTGATTTTTTGACCTTTTTAACATATTTGATCTTCATTTCAACAATGAGGATAAAAGGAATACAATGTAACAAATATCATGTGCCATTTATATTTTGTAGCCCACTGTGTGATTTAAATAAAAATAAATCTAAAGTCTGCATATGGAAAAAGTACTCCCCTACATTTATCGCTACCTCAGATATCTAAAATTAGAATAAGATGTATGGATCAAGTGCAAATGATTTAAAGATTACCAGACAGGATTTAGGAGGAACATGTCTTCTTGAAACATCAGACATTCATCTTGATTTGCTCTTTGTTGCTGAAGCACATAGTATCATCATGCCTAGATTGAAAAAAGTTATCTAAGGCCTTCAGAAAGAACAGATGTGTATGTTTGTGGGGAGGAATTTTAAAAGATTGCCAAGCACTGTCTGGAATATTATCTACAAGTGGAGAAGATTTCAAACAATTGCCAACTGGTCCAGGCCAAACATCTCAGCAAGAACAGAAAACAAGATGCTGAAATAAGCCTCTAAGAACCCCAGAATTTTATCACGTTACTTACAGGTTGTTTTTCCATTATTGACAACAAAGTGTACGATCCTATCATTAGAAGAAACTAGACAAATTAAATCCATGTGGGAGGTGTGAAAAAACATCAGGACAAGACTAAAGTTTGTTCATGAACACCTAGTACACAAAGACAAGGACTTCAGGGCCAAAAGACTCTAGGTAAATGAGACAAAGATAAAAGTACTCTTGCCACAGTACCAGAAGACATGTTTGGCAAAAAAAACAAAGATAGTATTTCACTGGAAGTTCCTGATATAAATTGTAAAACATGATGGTGGAAATGTTATGGTTTGGAGATCAGGATCTTTTATTATCATAGAATCCACTATGAATTATGCATTGTACTATAAGATGCTTGAAGATTAAAGCTCAACCAAAAGTGGACCTTGCAACATAGCAATGACCTTAAATATTCCAATAAATCCACAAAGTAATGATCAAATTAAAGCCCTGATCTAAATCCCACTGAAATGCTGTTGGATGAATTGAAATGTGCTAGACATGCAAGAAACTCCTCAAACATTACATAGCTGAAAAACTGCATGAACAAATGGTTAAAAAGAAATCTTCCCATTTGATGTCAGAGACTGGTAAACAGTGATAAGATATGTGCATTTGTCAAAATTCAATTGTGTCATTTACTTTTTACATAGATAGGACATTAAAATGTTGTGCAATGCCTAGAATACATGTAATATATTTAAGGAAAGGGTAGGCAGGACCCATCCCTATCGAATCCTTTGGGCCTGAATTGGCCTCAAGCTTTCTATGTCATTCTTAACCTGCCAAGACTTCCTCCACTAGGGCTACAGGCTGCCTCTAGTCACAGTGCCTATGTCATTGGTAATGTTCTAAGTGAAATACTAAAAGAATAAATAATTTCAATTATTATTACCACACAAGGAAGGCAGGTTCAGAGAGAACCTCATATCTTGTTTTAGCTACAGCTCCAAAACCTGAGGATATAAGCCATTTTGAGTTGCTTAGTCCTTCAGCAGAGCTAATACCATCCTGCACAATTATTTCCTCAAAATTTAAGATCATTAATTAAAAGAGCAACTCTGGGCAGAAACACAAGTGCATCTATAACTCTGTAAACTAAACCATCGCTAATGGCATATTTGGTTTATCACTCTTATAATAACTCTTTGCCATTTTAGAAGAGGCTCCCAAGCACATCCAATTCCTAAGGCCTTCCTGCCCCAATCAGTGCCATATTTCCTTGCTCAAAGTCTCATTTTAGAAATGATAAAAGGTAGAAATAAGGATCCAATTTTCCCATCTCTGAACTTAATATCTTATGGTATTTGAATTAAATCAAAGAGGTTTTAAACTCTCAATTTTATATATAAGGGCAACATTACAATGTTTTTAAAAGTCACTTACCCCTAGATTAAATTTGTCTTGCAAAACCACCTTTCATATTTGGTAACTCTCACCTCACTTTTTCCTCCTCTGCACTTCTCTTTGTCTGGCTTTTCTTGAACATCTTGAAATCTTTCTGATCAACATTCCTGATCTACTCTGACATCACATTTAGTCTTTATTAATCTGATGTGTTTAAATTATCTGAATGGTTTAAGTGTCACTTAGAATTTTCCCCAGCCAGCTGCCCTCTTAAGTATGTGGGACTACAACATTTATCTCCCCAGTCATCATTACCATGTTTTTTCTCCCATACCTGAGACCTTCCAGCTTGGGAGACTTATTTGTTTTGGAAGTCGGGTAGATTGTGCAAGTTTACAAAGTAAGAGAATACATTATGTTTGATTGCCACGAATTCAGTTGTGAAGCCTGCCGGTTCCCAACCCCAAAAACTTGAATATTTTTTTTTCATAAATGTAGACTGAAATGCAGCTATGTGATTGTCTATTCATGCACGGAAATGTAAAGGTAAGAGCTGTCATATGCAAGGCAGGTCCGTTTATCAAGTTTATATAACAGTGTTACACACACACACACACACACACACATATCCATATACTAATTCTGGGATCTGGTAGATAATAAAATATCACGAAAAAGAAACCACCACTTGAACAGCACAGACAGGTTATTTTATTCTATTCCTGGAAACGAAAACCACTGAAGCCCCTTCCTAGTTTCCTCTCCTTGCAGGTAGAAATATAGTTAAGAAGTTTTCTTTCCCCACACCGGGAGCTCCAGTCCAAACGTCAGGAGAGTTTACGGGCGTCCCGGGATCAGTTCAGTCACACAGAAACTATAGCGGCTGCGGGGCTTCCCACGCGTGAAGGGAAGGTTAAAAAAAAACAACACACACACACACACACACCAAAACTGCAAACCCATCCAAAAGCTTCAGGCCGATTCTAGCGCCCGGTGAACAAAACGAGTTCGGGTCGAGCTCCGACTTGCAGCACCGGGGCGCAGATGCCTTGCAAGGAAGGGCGGGCGGGCCTCCTTTCCCTCCATCGCTGCTTTTCTGCGCTGCCGGGAGGGGACGGGGGGAGGTAGGGGACGGCACGGCCTCTGGGGCTGCCGGCCGAGCCTCGGGAAGGTGCGGTGCGCCAAGAGGTTCCCGCTGGGCGCGCGGAGTCCAGCTTCTTGCCTATTCGGCGCGGGCTGCACTTACCTGTCCCGGCTGCAGGGGGCGCCCGCTGCCTGCCCGCTCCGTTCTTCGACTGCGACTCCCCGAGGCGGGCGGACGCGTTGCAACCTCGCCCGGTGCCACCGGTGCCGCCGCCTCTCCTCCTCCTCCTCCTCCTCCTCTTCTTCTTCCTCCTCCTCCTCCTGCCTATCTGCTACTCGGACCCTCAAGTCAGCGGCCGCCCCGCCCGGCTCCGCCTCCTCGCCTCGACCGGCAGCGCGCGCTCAAGCACCTCAACAATCCGGGCAGCGACCGCGGTGCAGCAGCATCCTTGCCTTGGCGGCGTCCAGCCAGCCGTGCAATATGGGACCCGGCTTTCCTCCGGCACCACCACTGAGCCCCCCAGCTCCCATCCACCCACCTCCGGCTGCTCCTCCCTCCTTCCAGAGCCAGAAAGGGAAAATGGCGCTCGATTTGTCCCAGGAAGTGACGTTTCCCCTCATTTGCATATCAGTCAGTGGACCAATAAGGAGACGCTGGTTCCACACCTCCCATTGGTTAATTCCATCAGCATCAACCCTGGAGGGAAGGTAGGGTTGAAAGGGTAGCTTTGGGGGATCGTGGTGAAGTCCTTCAGAGTCCTCTCCCACTTGCTTACCTGGAACCTCAACTTTCCCTCTCTTTACTTTGGCACTTTTTCATCCCCAAAAAGTGACAAAAACAACGTGATTGAGTGCTGTGACGTCATCCCCGAGGGTGTGGCGCGATGACGTCATCCCATGTGGTCCTGTCACGTGGCCATGCAGCAGTGCTCTTGTTCATGTTCATAGAATGTTGTGGAAGGTTTATTTGCATCAGTGTATTCTTGAAAGCTCCCTTCATACCCAACAACCAATGAAATCCATCTTTGTCAAGATGCTGTTGTTTTCCTTAGGACAAAGAAACCCCTGGACCCTTTTTTCACTGGGTGCCCATTCTACAGTAACTCAGAAACTACTGCTTTGAAAAGATGATCCCACCAGGATCTTCTTCCCAATTCACAGTATGCAATCCTTCACTTTCCGCCTTATGGTAGATGATGAAAGCAGGCAATACCATCATATAACGGTCATGAAGAATCTCAGTTGTAAATAAAGCTCTTCCTCAATAAATTGCAACTGTATGACTTTGCTCTTGAACTTTTAAGGTCTATCCAAAGAACAATCAATAATGAAAGTAAATCCAAGTTGCATAATAATGAAAATCCATTTTCCACTTAATCGCAAACCGTTGTTTCTACTTGTTGAATGTAACATTAAAAAAAACCCGCCCACGATTACTAGTTTTATTTAGACTTATAGTTGCCCACTCTAAAAGAGCCATCTTCCCAAAGTATATTTTTTTAGATAGAGCATTAAATACTGTACATTCAGATGCAGTACTACATGGATTATTATTTTCCATCCTAGCTTTAATCAAAACAGTATTTTCACTGGTGGAATTAGTCCAAATGCAGTTCCATACTGTTGGAAGTTAAAACCCACCCCTCTCCTAGAAGAATGAAATATTTTAGGAAACATTATAAAGAGGCAGAATATTATATTTACCTGGATGAGAAATGGAAAAACATGTTTTAAAGACAAGCAGTTTCCTCCCCCTCCCCCTTTGTCTATGGGCCATTAAGGCCTCAGCAAAGCTCACTCATTCCCCCCACCTTTGTCAATGGGCCATCATCTGCAACACAATAGGACCCATCTAGCAACAGAAACT
>JANHFM010008349.1:104705-115333 GCA_032468115.1 Grayia smithii
GTAGTTTGGAGAACCGGCAAATACCACCTCTGGCTGGCCCCAGAGTGGGGTGGGAATGGAGATTTTGCAATATCCTTACCCCAGGAGGAGAGGAAATGGAAATTTTGTAGTATGCTTCCCTGAAGTGGGGTAGGAATGGAGATTTTGCTATATCCTTCCCCTGCCATGCCCACCAAGCCACGCCCACAGAACCGGTGAAATTTTAGATTTCACCCGTGACCTGAAGTATTCATAACATTAGTTGCTGAACTGTTTTATGCAGTACAGTACCTGTACAGCTGCTTAGTTATATATTCCTTTGGAATGTACAACTCAGGTTTCTTCTACTAATGTTTTGTTTGCAATGAAATCAGCTTAGTTCTTTCCTGTTTCTATGTAATTGGAAGGGGTGGGGACAGAGTTATTGTTTTCTGGCCAGTAGAAAAAACAGCTCCAACCTTGCCCCAGCTCTGGGAAAGAACAATTGGCAAAAATAAGGAACAAGGAAGGCAGAGCAGGCTAGTTAGGTTATAAAACAGTGATGGTGAAGCTTTTTGGCACCGAGTACCCAAACCGGAACGTGTGCATATGCAAGCGCCGGAAACCCAAAGATCAGCTGGCCGGTGCGCATGCATACACGTTTTAAAAACAGCCTGGAAAATGGCCTGTTTTTTGGCCAGTTTGGGGGACATTTTCAGGCACCCTAGTACCCACGAAGACCAGCTGGCGACAGCACGCGTGCCCACAGAGAGGGCTCTGCATGTCTCCTTTGGCACTCGTGCCATAGGTTCGCCATCATGGTTATATAGTTATATAGCCTACCTAAATGCCTTTCAGCTTGAGTGTTAGGACAAGGGAAGCACTGAGCCCAGAAACCCCTCCTTTAAAACTAGACCTAAATCATATAACAGCACAAGGCGGTTATAAGATGGGCTTTTCAGATTGATTTATCATTGACAGATATTTAAAAAAACCAACTGGGGACTTCAATGGTGCATTTCTTTTATGCCAGCTAGCTGCAGGACCTTCATTCCGATAATAGCTGTATTTTTGCTAGTGGTAAGTGGGATCAGTGCTACTTTCTCTCCTCGTACCTTTTTAGATTTTATAATTAATGATGGGGAAAAGACTGTATTTTAAAAGATTTTTAAAAGATTGACTCATGTAAGCTTTTCACTTCCAACTGCCCTCTTATGGCAAAGTTCAAGAAAAGGCAGATAATGTTTTGAAACTCGCTTTTGCATTTTCTCTGGATATCTTTTGCCTCTCTCCCGCACATAGAACAAGGCAACTGTACATTAGCCTCTAATAGATAATTTGATCAAAACAGCTTACTGTGGTATTTAATGGAGATCCTATCGTTTATAACAATACATGCTGAGAGAAAGTTCAGGAAATGAAGAATTGTATTGGTGTTCATTGTTATTGAATCTTTCTGTTGAATATTGTTAATGGGCTGCTTTTAGAGAAAGGATGCTCAGATTTCTCAATTTACTTTGGTTTACAGGTAGTCCTTGGCTTCTGAGCACAATTGAGCCCAAAATTTATTTGCTAAGTGAGACATTTGTTAAGTGAATTTTGCCCCATTTTATGACCTTCTTTGCCACATTTGTTAAGTGAATCACTACAGTTGTTCAATTACTAACACAGTTGTTAAGTGAATCTGGCTTCACCATTGACTTTGCTTGTCAGAAGGTCGCAAATCACATGACTACAGGCACTACAACTGTCATGAGTCAGTTGCCAAGTATCTGACTTTTGATCACGTGACCAAAGGAATGCTGTAATGGTCGTTAAGTGTGAAAAAGGGTCATAAGTCACGTTTTTCAGTGCTGTTGTAACCTCAGTTGGTGACTAAACAAACTGTTGTAAGCCGGGGACTATCCATATTATGCTACTGCTTTCTCTTTTTCCAACCAATATGCAATGTAATTGTGGCTTGTAGTTAAAAAAAACTGTGAATGAAAATATTTAAAAATAGTTAAATAGTAATAATTAACAGTTTGCCCTTGAAAGTGGGATATCTTGTTTATAAGGCTTTAAGCATACATCTGTTCGTATTTGTTTGCCTAGAATCATAAGTCATAACTATATTTAGATTATAGTGCATTAATACTCACCAGCTGCAATAAGAGTACAATTATGATTATCATAAATCCAACATGCTGCAGTAAAAATCAATGTATGATGACTATGTTTTAGAACTTTATTTTCAAATATATATTGTTTATCAGCAAGAATTGTTACTGCTTATAGAGATTTCTGGAAGAACTTGAATAGCAAACATTTTGTCTATTTCATTTCTATACTGGTCTTTCTGTTAAGAGAACCAATATTTATTGCAAATCTTACTCTGGGTTTATGATCAGAAATCTGTTGCTACACTCTGTTGGTGTTCAAGAGTCTGTCAACCTCACAAAATTGACACAAGCAAATTTCTTAGAGGGTAATTTTTAACCTGGTTTTAAGGTTAATTCTAATTGTTGAGTAGACTTCATCTTAAATGTATCATTTGCTTGGCTCACAATATTTGCTAGAGCTATATTGTTAAAAACATATATTATTTGACTTTGGTTTAATGTGTGATGTAAACCTTATTGGAGGTTATTTACTAAATCTCAGGTGATGTAGCATGATTGATGATCCCAAAGAGCTTTGTATTTTGCTTAAATAATGAAAAATGGACTCTTTGTATTGTTTTATACTCCATGATCTTCAAAAACTCTTTTCTTTCCATGTACTTCTTGCCAGACACACATTATCTTGTTTCCATAGACCTCTTTATTCTGCCTTTCTTTTTACCTTTCTGTCTTCATCCCAAAAATCTTCCTTGTTCAGGATTTGACTACTGTCATTTTGTTTGATCAGGTATCACATTTCTTAGCATCCATCCCTTTCTCATTGAAAGGAATCAGTATTTTCAATATCAGATTGATTTTCCAAGTTGCTCAGAGATGTTACTTTGTTGACAAATCCAATTCTTCTTAAAGAAAGGAACACTAATTGTCATTCACATACTCAGAGAGATATGTGTATATACACACACACCCCACTCTCCACCCCAATCCCCACCCCACATAAATCATTCAAAGATGATTAGGGATCAGGAGGCTGAATCATATGATGAATGGCTAAGGGAACTAGGTATGTTTAGCCTAATAAAGAGAAGACTCAGAGAAGACTTCCAATGCTTGAAGGACTGTCACAGAGAAAAGGGGATCATTTACTCTCCATAGCACCTCAGGGTAGGAAAAGAAGCAATGGGTGGAAGCTTGTCAGAGGGAGATCCAACCTGGAAAAATGGAATTACCTGACAATGAAATCATTAATCAATGGAATGGTTTGCCTCCTGGAGTTATGGGTATTCCATTACTGAAGGTTTTCAAGATAAAATTGGAGAACCATTTGTCTGGGATGGTAATAAAGAGTCTTGTCTTGAACAGGAGGTTGGATTAGAAGACCTCCAAGGTCCCTTCCAGTCGTATGACTCTATGATATAAAATTACAGGAAGTTGATGGGAGTTTAGAGAAGAAAGCTATACAGTATCATTTTTAAAATCAGTTTTGATGCTTTGACCTGGGTAATTTTTTTTCTGTGGATTTTGAATTAAATTAGATTGGTACCCAGCCATAGGACATGAAAATAATTATTTGTTCTGTTTATGTAGGGTCATTCATATACTTATAGCATAGCAAGAGAAATTGCCATTTCATGTACGATATAAGAAAGTTTTCTAAAATTGGTGCTCTGCAGATACTTTGAAGAACAATGCTATTGCAATTTTGGTAATTGCTTAAAGCGCCAAATACAATTGGAAGGTATTAAGTTGAGAAAGACCAGTGTAAGATGGGATGCAAACAAGATTTTACGATTTATTTTTCAGCACTCAGCTTTATGTTTTCAAGCCTCATAAGGCAAAAATCTTTCTGGAATGGGTCATGCAATATTCAGAAGCTGCAACGTGATTTGTTCTTGATTATTTCTCTGGTACCCTTAATTAGGTAAAAAACATCCTGTGGGTGCTGTTCTTTTAGGTTGGCTGTATATTACTCATTTTATAGATGGAGGAATACTGTAGATCTATGCATTCATCTTTAAATGTAGACAACATTTTTTTGGATGGATGCATAATAGCGTAAACGTAGCTCTGGTATTTAGGGGAGGAGAATTGTACATTTTATTGCTTGCCCTTCCCTTAATTGCAGTTTCAGTTTGGCTTACTGTTTGACCAAGCCCTGAAGAAAATTATATTAAAAAGGACTACTGTAAACACGAGCTACTGTACGTCCAAGCAAACAATGGAGTCCTGGATGTTCTCTGAACTTGGTTGTTTGGTTTCATATACTTCATTAATTGATTAGGCAACATCAACAATGCACTTTAGTCATGTATGATGTTAACTAGTTAGGTAATAAAACAACTGCAAGCAAGCAAGCAAGCAACCAAGCTCAGAGAGCACCAAGGATGGCACCGTTTAACTCTGAGCTACAGATATTCTCTTCTTTTAGAAAAGCTAATTTTTTTCAGTCTCTCCATCTGTATGGTTGATTGAATTTTAGCAAGATATGATGGGATATATAACAGAAGCATATTTGCATCAAATATGCCTGGCAAGTCCTTTTAACACTTAAATAAGCAAGCAAATATTCATTTTTCTTGGGAATGTATTTTGATCATTCCCAGAGGCAAACCTATTATCCAAGCTAGCATTAAATTGTATTATGCTTATCCTTGCATCTTCTATAACTGTTTACCCTATATCTTTCTTCATTAATAATTTCATACCAATATGCAGTAGGAAAATCTTTCTTCCTTTCTTTTCAATATCTTATATACTCCTTGATTGATAGATTATGTGCTGTCAATTCGGTATCAACTTTTAGCAACCACATTCATCTTCTCTGATGAACTGCCCCTAATCTTGTCCTTCAGGTCTTCCAATGATGCACCTGTCACCAGAGTAAATGAGTTCATCCAATTTGCTGCTGGTCATCCTCTTCTTCTCTTTTGTCTTACCTTTCCCAGCATAGGAGCCCTCTTCAGAGCGCTAGGCCTTTACACAATATGTCCAAAGTAGGGGTGAAATGCTACCGGTTTGCTCCAGTTCAGGCGAACCAGTAGTGATAAAAGCTACCAGTTTGGGCAAACCAGTAGTAAAAAAAAAAACACCTACCGGTTCAGTTGAACCAGCAATTTAAAAAACTACTGGGTTTGGGTGAACTGTTAGTTCGCTACCAGTTCGGGCGAACTGGTAGTTAAAAAAGCTACTGGTTCCTCCGAACCGGTATTTCCGACGATCAGCTGTGCAGTGGGGTTTAGCTTTGCTAGAAATCCTGTGGCTAGAAATTCATAATGCACATGTGCGCACGCGCAGCATGCACCAAAAGGAGGTTTGGGAAGGTAAGTAGAACAGCAGTGGTGGTAGGGAATCAGCTGTGGCACGCAATTTAGCTTTGCTAGAAAGCAGAAGATCCTGCTTTCTAGCGAAGCTAAATCGCACACCACAGTGGATCCCCCCCCATGGCATGTACTGTTCACGTGTGTCCGTACGTGCAGCATGCATTTGGTGCGCACTGCTCATGCACACAGTGTGCGTTTGGTGCGCCTGCACGGTCAGCAACTCGGTAGCAAACCAGTTTGGATTTCACCACTGGTCCAAAGTATGATAATTTGAGCCTGGTCATTTGTGCCTTGGGTGAGAAAATTGGGTTGATTTGTTTGATGATCCATTTTTATTGGCCGTCCGTGGTATTCTCTTTTCCAAAGCTGAACTTCAGAAGCATTGTCTTTCTGTCCTGCTTCTTTCAAGACCAACATTTGCTTCTCTAGTTTGCCACCGAGAACACCGTTTATATACGGTACTCAGTCTCCTCTTTCTCACTTTACAAAAGACAAAATCAAGAATTAAAAATTGAAGCAGTATTAGAAATTAATGATACTAATCCTACCATAGTATATCTCATATAAAAATAGTTTCTGATTCTTTTTGGTTCAAATACTTTGGCCACCTAATGAGAAGATAGGACTGATTGGAAGAGATCATGATGTTGGGAAAGATTGAAGGCAAAAAGAGAAGGGGGCAGCAGAGGATGAGATGGTTAGACAGCATCATTGACCCAATGAACATGTATTTGGGCAAACTCTGGGAGACAGTGGAGGAGGGGGGCTGGTATGCTATGGTCCATGGAGTTGCAAAGAGCCGGATGCAACAAAAAACCATTTTGTGATTACAGCTAGCTTTTATCGGTTGGATTTTATATACCTTTGAGGGTAACGCTGTACTTAGCCCAAGTACAGAAGGAGTTGTGACAGCTTTTGACCACTGGATATTATTGCCTAATATCTAAGTCTCCCCAAAAAAAGTAATTTTCAGGAAGCTCTCACATATGTTGAATAAAGGTGGTTCAGATAGCTTGTTGTTGAAAGGAAAGATTCCATTCCATCTTGGGTTCTTGGAGATTCCCTTAAAACTCCAGGCAAGACAGTCCCAATGTACATACTTGAACTTCTGTAAGCACTCCCCTTGAATTCCCTCCATGTTTCCGATTGACTGATTAATATATATGAAATTGCAGATGTCCAAAAACAAGAGACACTGTAAGGGATGAGGTATGATTTTGGTGGCTTCAAACCTTCTTAAAAGGAAGAATAGGCTATATAAATACAAAAACGTAATCTTAAGCAGTAAACAGGGGTGGGTTCTACTTACCTGTCCTACCGGTTCTAAAGGTGCACGCGCTTCATGCGTGGTCGAGGCGCACAGAGCGCACGTTCGGCATGCACTTCGCACTTCACACGCTGAATGGGCACTCCTGCGCATGCGCAAAAGCTTTTTTTGGCTAAAAAAAGTCAAAAAAGGTTTTCTGCGCAAGCGCGCTCCACGCACTCCATGACTGGGCGGGTAAGTACGGGCATGCGAGGGGGCGCGGTCCGGGACACGTAGAACCGGTTTGGTGACGTCACAGTGTCACCGCTACTGGATCGCGTGAACCGGGGGCAACCCACCACTGGCAGTAAATCTTGAGCTATGGTGAAGTCAGTTGTGCTTTGTTGCTGTTGTGAAACCAAGAAATTTCAGTGAAGGCTTTTGTTAGAATTGTAATGGAAAATATATTGCCTGCTCATCGTAGATTATGATATTCCTCCTTTCCCCCTTTCTCATCAGTCCAGGAAACAAATCTTTTGGGGGGATATCTTCTTGATGATTTGCTAAAATCCCCGCTTCCCAGTGCTGTCAATCACCCAGCATTTTACAAGAGAACAAGTTTCTCCCCTTTTTCTTGCTTTCTCTGTTTCCCTTTTGTTTTTATCTAGTGGAGAGCAGCAACTCCCCTTTGTCTTTTTATTCCAACCTTTGATAGTACAAACAACCCAGTCATGCAAATGCAAGCAAATTCTTTCTCCCTATTTTGTCCAGAAACCTTGTTTTCTCTGCCTGTTCTCTCTATTCTATTCTTTATGCCTATGGAAAGCAGTGCAAAAGATACTTGCCCTTAGGACATTTGCATGTATATATGTGAATATTTGCTAAACTTTCTCTTTTTGCTATGGGAATAAGCCAGGATGCTAAGTTCACCACTGCCCTTCTTGGAACTCACTTTGTCTCCCCAAACTTGAATGACCCAGAGACAGTTAAGTTCTTTTATATTTATCAACAAACTTGCAAGCATCATTCGTAAATACCAAGTGAGTCTTTTATTGCTTTGTGTGCTGTTAGCCTCCAGTGTTCTTTAAACTGTATTTCTTAATTACTGATTATAGTTTCATTTTTGGATTATCTGAACACATGCCTTGTTAATCAACTGCAGAGGTTAAACCAGTATTGGTGAACCTTTTTGGCACTGAGTGCAAAACGGGAGCTCCTGCACATGCGTACCAGAAACCGAAAGAGCAGTTCTGATGGTGAACCTATGGCATATGTGCCAGAAGTGACACGCAGAACCATCTTTCCGTGCATGGCAGCTGTCACCCATTGCTCTTCCAGTTTCTGGCGTGCACATGCATGCTGGCCAGCTGGTCTTCACACGCACAGGAGTACCAGAAACCAGAAGAACAGCTTCCTGGTGTGTATGCGCGCACTGGGAAGCTGAGCTTCCAATTTCCAGTGTGTGCATGCATGCTGGTCACCTGGTCTTTCTGGTGTGCGTGTACATGCGAAGATCAGCTGGCTGGTGTTCATGCATGCACCGAAAACTGGAAGCTCAGCTTCCTGGTGCGCACACGTGCACCAGGAAGCTCCTCTTCTAGTTTCTGGCACTCCCGGAAACCCTGAGGAGCAACAAGCAATGGCTGGCATGCTTGGAGAGATGGCTCAATGTGCCAGTTCCGGCACGCGTGCCATAGGTTCGCCATCACGGGGTCAGACCATTGGAATTGATCCTGAAGGAAGCCCAATGGGTCACACCTTCCATAGTGCAAATGAATATTACAAGGCCGAGTTTTTTTAAAAAAAATGATAGTAAACATGAATATTAAGTATTAATTTAATATATTTGAAAATGTTTTGTGAAGCTGTTGCAGGTTTATGATTTTATTAATGATCAGTAAATGCTTAAGAGAAGAATGGATCTCCCTCTAGTGGTTTTACTGGGAGAAACTGATTTTGAATGTATAGATTTAGGTTCATTGGCAAAAAAAAAAAGTGTTTAAAATTAAGAATGTCCAGTACCACTATTTTACAATCTTCTCTTCGCTATGTAAGGTAAGGATCTCAGAAAAAAGTTACTCTTAATTTGTTAATTTTGTTATCCGTTATTTGTTATATTTTTCTATAATTATCCAAAGCAGTTTATTTGGCATCTGATGTGATTTTGTCAAAAGATTATCCAGTTAATAGGTTTATATTCTGGTTCCCTACCTAGAAGTAAAATGGTGACCAGCTCTTGGCAGAATTTGAATATCAGTAAATTAATTTATATCCATTCTGGAATTTGTTTTATGAAAGTTTTTTTTTTCTTTTAGTGTTCAACCACCTGATATCTCTTTTTCTTCTTTTAGGTTTGGAAGACATTTTGAGTCACCCTTATTATTGCAAAGCATTATAATGATAGCCACAATGTTATTGATGCTGAAACTGTGCACTGAAGTACGAGTGGCTAATGAATTGAATATAAAACGACGTTCCTTTTCAGGTTGGTTGAAATCATTGCATATTGATTCTGTGTACCATTATTTCTCCTCTCTTTGGCTCCATTATATTTTGGCAAAACTCTTCTTTTGATGTTTCAACATTTAAAGAGCGTTCCAATTAGCAATAGCACTATAGCACTTAGACTTATATACTGCTTCATAGTGCTTTTACAGCGCTCTCTAAGCGGTTTACAGAGTTGGCATATTTCCCCCAACAATCTGGGTCCTCATTTTACCCACCTCGGAAGAATGGAAGGCTGAGTCAACCGTGAAATTCGATCTGCTGAACTGCAGCTAGCAGTCAGCTGAAGTAGCCTGCAGTACTGCACTCTAATCACTGCGCCACCTCGGCTCCCATATAAAGCAGGAGGCCATAGATATATACAAAATGCTTCAAGCATTATTTCTCTTTCTCTCTCCCAAAATATGTGTAAAGGGAACAAATTCCTTGTTCCAGAAATATCTACAAAAAGAACAACGTTCAGTCAGTCAGGGTGAGTGAGTATAAATGAAGTCCAGCAAACTTTTAATGGATTAGTTGGATGGAGAAGATGTCTGGTATTCCCAAATATCCATTATTTCCCAAGTATGTGATTTGCATCTGGTTGCACAATTTTTGTGATGATAATATCGTTATGAAAGTAGTATAAACTTCTGTAAATGATTTAAGTAGCTGCAGATGTCATAAAATTAAGGTAATATTAATGGCTCGCTGGACTACTTTGGATGCAATATCCATTATTTCAAATGAGATGTCCAAACAGAAATTTTGTCTATTCCATCTAAAATTTACCACCTGAGAGTCCATTAGGGTTTATTGTACAGTTAGTCCTCAATGTACGACCACAATGGAGCTCAAAATTTCTCTTGCTAAGCAAGACATTTGTTAAATGAATTTTGCCCCATTTTACAACTTTTCCTGCCACAGCTGTTAATTGAATCACTGCAGTTCTTAAATTAGTAACATGGCTATTAAATTAATCTGGCTTCCCCATTGACTGTTTGTCAGAAGATTGCCAAAGGTGATCACATGACCCCAAGACACTGCAACTGTCAGAAATATGAGGTAGTTGCCAAGCATCTGACTTTTGATCTCATGACCACAGGGCTGCTGCAATGGTAATGTAAATGTGAAAACGGTCATAAATCACTTTTTTTCTGTGCTGTTGTAACTCAGAATGATCCCAAAATGAACTGTTGTAAGTCAAGGACTACCTGTACTTATACGTTCCATACAATTGCTAGAATTATATATGATTCAATGTAAAAATAAGTTAAAAATTATATTGGTTCCATGTGTTTAGGTCCACATTTCCAGATTCATTGTCTCATCTAACAGGGTATTTTTTTTCTTTTATCACATATATGTGTGATCCAAATCAATGCCAAACTGTTAATGAGTACAGATCAGTGGTGGGTTGTTCCTGGTTCAGCCCGGTTTGAGCAAGCCGGTAGCGGTGACGGTGTGACATCACCAAACCGTTTCTCCGCTGCCGGGAGCTGGGCCCACCCGCCCGCC
>JANHFM010008349.1:131555-141743 GCA_032468115.1 Grayia smithii
AACTTTTTTTAATGGTATTCCTTCTGAATTTATCAGTGGTAAATTAATGGGTTGTTTGCTAATGACCACGATCTTGATTTTTGAGGTGTTAAGCTTCAAAGCCATATTTTTCAGATATTTCTGAGACTCTGTTGATGAGGAGCTGAAGGTCTTCATACTTACTGGCAAGCAGAACTGTATCTTCAGCATATCTTTAATTGCTGATCTGAACATCATTTACTTTGAGGCCAGCATCATTGTTTTCCAGTGCTTCACTGAAAACTGACTCAGAGTAGATATTAAATAACAGTGGAAACAGAATACAGCCCTTCTGACCCCTCTTTTTGGCCTAGTCCAGGGGTCTGCAACCTTTAACGCTCAAAGAGCCACTTGGACCTGTTTCCAACAGAAAACAAACCTCTGGGAGCCGCAACAGTGAGCGTGGCCAACTCGACCCCCCCCAGCCATGCCTGGTGGGCATGACCAACTTGACGTCACTCAGCCAAGCCCACTCAGCCATGGAGCTCCGGAGCCAGAACAACAGATCCCCCAGCTATCCTTTTTGTCCTCTCCCGTCTGTCTGTCCTCCTCGGGCTTACCTTAATTCATCTGGCTCCAAGCCGCTACAGCCTCAGCTGACCAAGGAGCGCCCGCACCACCGCTACCCACCAGCTGGCGTCCTGCTCAGCACAAAGTAGTGGGTGAAGTGGCAGTGTGCTGAGCCGGAGTCCGGCCCTGAAGGAACACCGCTGCCAACCACCGCTCATCTCTCCCAGGCTCTGGCTTCTCATCTTGACCCCCTTGCCTTCGCTCCCTGGCAGGGCGCGATCCCGGCGGCACCCTTAACGCCTCTGCCATGTTTCTTCCATGGCGCAAGCAGAGCCTGTGGCCAGGCGGCCCTGCTTGCGCCATGGAAGAAATGTGGCGGAGGCATTAAGGGCGCTGCCGGGATCGTGCCCTGCCAGGGAGCGAAGGCAAAAGGATCAAGGTGAGAAGCCAGCCGCCAGCCGGCGTCCCGCTCAGCACGTCGTGGGCGAAGCGGTAGTATGCTGAGCTGGAGTCCGGCCCTGAAGGAACACCGCCACCAACTGCCACTCATCTCTCTCCTGGTTCCAGAGAGGGAGCTGCAGGAGAGTGGCCAAAGAGCTGCATGTGGCTCCGGAGCCGCAGGTTGCCGACCCCCGGCCTAGTCTCACATTTGCTACCTGATGCCAATATAGATTCTTTATGATTCGGATGTCTTTGTCATTTAGTCCCACTTATTTCAGGATTTGTAATAGTTTGCTGTGTCTTATTTTATCAAATGCTTTTTCAAAATCGATGAAGCACATGTAAACACTGTGACTGATATCTCTACAGCACTGTACAAGAACTTGAATCCTGAATAGGGCATCTCTTGTACCAAGATTGTTTCTGAAACCAAATTGTGTGTTACTTAGATAGTTCTCAATTGTGTTGTATATTCTTGTGTGAATTATTTTCAGGAATATTTTCAGGGCATGACTCATTAAGCTTATTGTTCTATATTTGGTACACTTCTTTGCATTTATTTTTGGGGGGATTGTCACAAAGGTTGATTTTAGCCAGTCTTTCCTCTTTCATATATTCGATTGAAGAGCTGCAGTAAAAATGTCTTCCCATTGTCTTCCAGCTCTTAATGCAGTGATATTATTCTACCCACTTCTTTTTTCTCAGTAATTATTAATTGGGGGTGGGTGGAGATGGGTAATGTTTTAAGATGTTTCCAGTGTTTCAGTTGAGTCTTTATAAATTAGATATCTGGCAGGGGAAATAGAAAGGTGATCATTTCAAGCTTTAAAAAAAACCCAAAGAACAGGGTACTTGTTCAGGACCTAGGAAGTGAATTTTTTCAGCATTATAATTATCAGTACATCTAACAACAGATGTATTTGTGAAGCTTTTATGCAGAATGCAATAGTCACTAATGCCAACGTACTTCCTGATGTATCTTCCTTTTTTCTGATCTCCAAGGACTGCTTCGTTGCAGAAAATTAGACCTGTAGCAGCTTGTATTTTCCAAAATATTACAAGAGTCCCATGAAATATTTAAGCCCTGATCTATTTAGAAGAACGCAATGTGCAAATGACTAAATCATGAAAACCCACAGTAATGCTTACTTGCACACTTACATGGGTGTGGTTATGTTTAATGACAATAATTGTAAATATTTCTATAATCTTGTTTTATGTTTAATGACAATATTGTAAATATTTCTATAATCTTGTTTGCATCTGAGCATTAGAGTCATTGGTTATTGAGTCTTACCATCAAGTTCAAGAAAATTAGAAACAAAGATGATAATTTAAAAGACCATGATCTGTTTTCTAGGAAATTGCAATTGTAGGTTTTTGTCTCTATGGAAGATAGACATTTTTAGTATTTAAAATAAATACATGTCAGACAAAGAATTGCTGAGGCAGCAGTAAAATGAAGAAAATTAGTTTTCTCACTACGCTTACCTTTTTTTTTTTTTTGCTGTTTTCTGTTGTTTGCTATCAAATCAATAAAGCCTTTGTGTGCAAAATCTTCTGGATTATTTTTGTTCACTCATTAGAAGAAAATAGTTGCAAATGTATATACCTAATTTAATTTTAGCGCCTTGTAACATGATACTGTGATTTTTCAGAATTAGTGTATTTGATTTTTAAAAATTTGGCTTTGGTTAAATGTTTCACATCACATGGGGGGTTTTGCACTTTTGGTATTAGTTTGTGTTATCAGTTAGGCTTATTTCCACCCACTGCCCTTTTAAAGTTTTCCTAGATATACAGTTATTTTTCCATTGGCAATGGATGATACCTGACCCCTAGCACTGTCCCTGGATTAAAAATTATTTGATGGCATCAACTTTTTTCTTTTTCTTAATTCTCCAGCTTTTATAGAAACAGGACAAGCTGTCCTGCTGTGAAGAGTGCTGAATTTGTTGACATCAATATGCTCACACAAGGCAGAACATAATAATTCACAGAATAAGCTAAAGGAGCTAGGGATTTTTAAAAAAATTATCTGAGAAAATGGGAAGGATTCTGAATGGAGAGGTCTTTTTTTCCCTCAAGTTAAACTGTGAACATTTATTTTTCTGTTTTCATATTGAACCACACTGTAATGTTAAAGATAATTACCTTTTATCACTTGGCCTAGGGCTGGCAGAGCCAGATTTAAACTCACACTCAATCATGAAGTTTTCTAACTGACATTAGATCAATAATTATCCTCAAATGGTTATTATGAGTATTAAATAAAGCAGAGAATTAATGTAGACCACTGTGGCTCTTAGATGAGGCAAACTGATGCCTACAGATGCCAACTAAAAGGAAGTCTGGCATCTTATAAAACAGTGGTGACTTGAAATATTTATTTTTAGTTATTCTTTTCAGCTAGCTCCAGAGGCCTACTTTCTGAGGACATCTATAAAACCCAGAGGAATTTGTAGAAATGACAATATTGATTGATTTGGTGTCATCAAGCTCCATATTGATTCCTGGCAATCATAGCTAGATTGTCCGGGGTTTTCTGTCTTTTACATCTGGTCATCCTCTTTTTCTTTTTACCTTTCCCAGCATTGTAATTTCTTCAGAGAAGTAGCTCTTTGCACAGTAAGAAGGCAGAAATCTGCTTCTAGCAGGTTAGTTTGAAAGTTAAAAGTTTCTTTAAAATTAAGTGAAGGTGGGCAGGGAATCTCTTGGAAGTCAAGAATTGTTTGTGGCCATCATGTTTGGGAATATCACACTGCTGTGATATTCCCAAACATGATGATAATGAATTTTGAAAATTACAGAAGGGGAACATATAGTGGACTGAGTTGGCACTTTGCTATTTCTGTAGAAAATATGAATGTAAGTGTTTTGTTTTGTAAATTATTTGAAGATGATTGAAAAATATTTCCTACAAATTAAATAAGGCTTAGAAGCTTAATATTTGAAAAATCGATGCACTTAGTGCCTTTCAGCTCCTTGCGCTAAGATTGTCTGGAGAGCCCCTGCTATTTCCTGCAAGTTGGTTTAGCTCAAGGGTCTCCAAACTTGGCAGTTTTAAGATTTGTGAACTTCTGCTGACTAAAGAATTCTGGGAATTGAAGTCCACAAGTCTTAAACTTGCCAAGTTTGGAGACCCCTGGTTTAACTCACAGAGTGGTTGTTGGAACTTCTCAATAGTGTGGCAACACTTATTATGGAATTAATTCTCAAGAACCCCCCCCCCCATCTTCCCCATTCCCAGCTGTCCCCATCTTTTTTTTGACAGCAGTGGAAAACATGCCAGTTAACCCCAACATTAATAGAATATCAAATACTCCAAAATTAGACCATCAAATTTATATTATTTTTAATGAAATCTTCTTACGATTGTTTTTAAAGATTGCTGATTTTACTGTTATTTCTAGCTACAATTTTATTCCTTTATTCCTTTGCTAACAGAAACATGTTCCTCCATGAGGATGAGCTATATAGAAATAAAATGTAAATCTGTCAAAAAAATTGTATAGGTCTTTGCTGTTGCGCTACTACATTTAATTATCGTTTGATCCCTTCTCCAATTTGATAAAGAATTTCCTCCACACACAGGACTGAACGCCGCCATTTGGACAGATAACTAAAGGCTGATGAAATTACCTTTTCTGTTGTAGAAATGGGAACACATACATAATCGGTTTTCGTTACTCAACCAATTGACATTTTACGGGTGTACCTAGCTTAACATTAAATTCTTTTTATATAAGAGCTGAAATAGATGAAAACCAGAGCAGCTGCATTAGACTGGGATCATTAGTGGCGGTAGATAAATAGTGCAGATCATTCACGGTTAAGCTTTTAGGTAACTTTATATTTTTTCCTAATTTCTCCCTTAAAATCTCATATCAATATTTGATGTAAGAAGCTAACTTATGAAAAGGCTTAGAGTTTTGTTTAACGCCATGCCGGGCTTTAGTTTTCCAAGGGGGAAATGGTCACTGAAAATTTCTTACCTGACAAAAACAATTTCAATTTACTGTTAGGAAAGATAGCATAATTTCCAACTTCATTTTCTTCTTCAGATGTTTATTCCTTCAGATTTCATTTTCAAATGGCAGTCCCACTTGCTAATGGAATGATGGGAGGTAATATTTTTTTCAGAAAGAAATCACATTTGATAATCCTTCAGATGGATATTATCCCTTCCCAACTGAGTGATCCTACGTCTATTAAAGACAAAAAACAGGATAAGAGTCTGTTTTATGGCTTTCTTCAACTATAATGTTCCAAACAAAAAATAAAGACCCCTGCAGCTATCTTATTTATATGTGAATAATGTATTAATTCTGAGCTGTGAGAATTTAAACATTCCTCAAGAATTTTGTGGGGGGAGGAGGATAATCTAGAAAAATGAGATCCTGTAATTGGGTTAGATGTCCTTGACTTTTCTACTAATCTTTTAAAGCTCTAAATCTTCAGTGGGGTAAATGGACAAAACTTCAGTTTTTATCATAGGAGTCCTAATCTAACCTTATCTAGCTTAATTTAGTCACATTTTATGGCTTAGATATAGATGGAAAAGTTGGATCCTGATAAAGTAATTGACCTTTACTTTCGTATTGCCATTTAAAAATCTCAGAAGAAGTCATCCTTAATCCTATCTTAAAATATCAACTTTGTTATGGTGTGTGTGTGTGTAAAAGAGAGAGAGAGAGAGAGAGAGAGAGAGAATGTATGTGAGAGAGAAAGATTGAGAGACTTATTTTCTGGTACATTTAAGATTAGCAGGTGGATTTTCTAGATAGAATGTAGATGATAGCTAGATAGGATTTCTGCAGTTACCTGAAGAAACTGATTGTTATTCCCAGTTGAATGAACTAGATTATTAATTGGAAAAGATTGTTCCTTTAGTCTGAATTTCATACCATGGAGATAATATATATTTAAATTAAGTTTCCCTTTATTTTCTAAGGGAGTCCTATTTGAATAAGCAAATCCTTTTAATGAAAGCATCCCTCAGAGCATAAAGCTTTGATAACATACTACATTGTTTAGGTGTGATAAATTGAAAAACGATTCTATGAATTGAAAAATGATTCTCTCTATATAAAGTATCCCCCTGCCATTTATCTCTGGAGACTGGATTCGTCATCTCTTCTCTCTGAAGAAAGAGACAAAGAGCAATGTTAATCATTGATTAAATGTTTGGGGGATAGGATTTCAATGCCTCTTGTTCTCTTTAAAAATAAGTAATGCTTGGTCTTTCTCTTCATTAGAATAATTTTGTTTTTGGGAAGCCCAAGTACAGGACTATCTTGTGTGAATTGAGCACTGCTCTCATACATTATTGACAGAATTAAGCTGATCCTCCCCCAGATCTATCAGGTTCAGTTTTATCTTGCAAACACACTGGGGTTTTGGCTTATTGCTCTTGGCTAACAGTTGTGGACCGGTCTATTAAGGGGTGAGGCTTTCATTAGAGCTGAAATATAATTAACCTCGGCTAGGCAGTGCTTATAAAGAAGGGATAATAAATGACTTCTATTTTTAATGTTCTCAGAGAATTGTTTTATGTCCCAGTTATTTTGATGGGAGATGGAATTGGCAATAAAATAAAGCTTTCCTAAGATGGCTTGCCATGGTGAAGGATGCTTTTTACTGCTGCAGCAGATGCAAGCAAGAGAATGTCAGGATTGCTGTAAAAAAAAAAAAGTCTTATACAATTTTGCTGGCTTCCAATAAGGCTGATTCCACCTCAGATTTTTTCCTTTTTCTCTGTTTGTTCTGGTTAAGACAAAGACAGGAGGCGGGGGAGCTTCCCTGACCTTGCCTTTCCCTTTCAGCCACTTAACTTCATTTGCACCATCAGAAGATGATGAATCACTGTCTACCTTGGGGCTCAAAGAAAACAGGCTTATCTAGATAGGTTAACTTCATCCCAAATGCCTAAAAGTTAACTCTGACTCTGTGGTGGGATTCAGCCGGTACTCTCCAGATCACGTGAACCGGTAGCAGCGACTGCCGGAGGCTCTGCCCACCCACCTGGACGTAATGTGCAACTACTGCGCATGTGCAGAAGGCCATGTGCATGTGCAGAGGTGGCGTGTGCGAGCAAAGCAAGCATGCACACACATTTGCGAACTGGCAGGGAAGGTAATTTTGTGATTTTTTTTAAACAAACCTGGGCTTTGCTTGGGGTCTCCCATTCAGCTTTCAACCAGGTCCACCTCTACTTAGTTTTTGTAGAAATGGTGAAGGACTGTTAGGTGCAACCACTTGCTCCAATTCCAGGAGATTAGAAGAAAGAAGTCGCAATATCTATCTTTCTGTCTTTATTTTTTTTCCTGTCTATCTATCTATCTATCTATCTATCTATCTATCTATCTATCTATCTATCTATCTATCATCTATCTATCTCTATCACCATTCCAAGGTCCTAGAAAGCAATGTTTTCAACATGTTTTTGCTTTTCCTTTACCCTAGAAAATCAACCCTTGTTGCAGTAAATTATACCAAAACCTTTATTGCCTACAGCTATAGCTTCCATCATTCTCGACTGATAATTTAATGGCTGAAGAAAAGTGTGAGGCCTCCTATCCCTGGGACCAAAGACTTCCCATTGAATTGATAGATATTGATTTGTACCTTGCCCTAAGTCCCAGTCCCAGAAATGCAATGAATATTCTCAGGACAGGAGAATATACTTTTCGTTCTCAGCTAGACAGAATAATTAATAGAGAAGGTAGCAGGTTCTTCATTTGAATCAACCCTGAGATTCTCAGAAACCTGTGAAAATCTTTTGAAGGAAGTTTTGTGCTTTGTTGCACGGCCATAGTGATTGGATCTTTGTGCGTATTTAATGTGTCTCCTGATTCTATTTTCTTGTTCTTTGTTCTCTGAATGGACGGCTTTGGATTCTTATAGAACTCAGCTTTTGTAATACAACCACTGTTGGGAGGACAAATGTTGTCTATTTCCCTCCCTGCACAACTTCAAACTTTGCCACAAATGATATTCCTGATCATGGTTGATGTAATCGCTTGTGGTACAATATTTCAAGAAGGCCGTTTTTAATTTGAGTTGCATTACGCATTTATTTTTCCATGTCACCTTCTCTCCCTATTGTTATAAAATTATGATTTATCAGTGATCTAATTGTATAAGTTACAGTTTCCATTTATTTGCCAGCTTGTTATTTTTAATGATGGTTTCCTTAAACTTTTCAAATAATTCTGTATTCCTCTCTTTTTTTTTGGAAGCACAAGTGGCAAAGCAGTCCATTTTGTTTTTTATTTATTTATAAACATTGTTTTTCAGATTTTGACTTGAACTCTTTCTGGCACTGGAACAAGTTTGCAGATTATGTGCAGTGCGTTCTGGCTTTCACTGGGGTAACAGGATGCGTCACTTACCTTTCCCTTGACTCCAGTATCTTTGTTGAAACTCTGGGTTTCCTTGCTGTTTTCATTGAAGCCATGGTGGGTATCCCGCAGCTCTACCGTAATTATCAGAATAGGTCAACTGAAGGAATGAGGTAAGATTGTATGCATGTACCATAATTTTTGCCTTTCTTGACATGTGGTTGTTTTCTTTGCCTAAGTGACAGCCCCATAAATTCTTCAATGAAAAAAACACCACCACCACAAAAACACCATATATGTTTGTGGATAAGTTCCTCCGCTGTTAAGCCAACTTTCAGATTTGTAGCCTTGACATCATGAAAACTGTACCATGTGCAGATAAGCTAGCACCTTCAAAATTTTCATGTTTTATTTTTTCATAACTGAATTATCTACAGGTGTTTCACTTTTCATGGTCTTTTGTTAAAAATTCAAAGGTCAGCTTAACTCTGGATTGGTTTATATGCAAATATATATGGCTACATTAAAAAACATTATCACATATACTTGTGGATAAACCCCATCCATAGATAAAGCAATTCCAATTTGAGGGGTGTATTTTGGAACCTAAAATTCTTGCCTTATCCACAAGTATATATGGTATGACCATAATTCTGTCTTAGCTGTGGGAATATTGGTGGTAGAAAATTGGAAGAAGCTCCTTTTGCAAAGCAAGAATTGTGAGATTGAAATTGAGAGGCAAGGAAGATTCAGAAAAAATGTAATATTAGAGCAGAGTATATGTGACTGTGTGTGTGTGTGTGTGTGTGTGTGTGTGTTTGTGTAAGAGTTGGTGTAATTATATGTAGCATATACAACCTTAAAAGAGTTTCCCAACTAGGAAATATACTGTCTTCTGTGTTATAAGCACAGCTTTATATACAGTAGCTGGACTCTTCAACAAACTTGAATGTAATGATGCATCACGATCCTCTGAACTCCTGCCCCCCTCATCTTTAAATAAACATTGTTTGATTATTGGCTTATACTCTAGACTGGGAAATTCATATATAGACTGATAGACATGTTATAAAAATTAAAATTTGCGCTGCACATTTTGAAAAAAAAAAAGTAGGAAAGTTTTCTTGCGAATGCACTAAATCTCTGTTGTTCATTTTATTATGCCAAGTGGTTTCAGGTTTTGCAGAGAGACCTGAATTTATCCAAGTTCCAAAGCACCCTTGAATAATTTTCAAAATAAATGTAGCCTTAATATACTGGCAGGTATTATCATTAGGTTGCTTGAATACATTTTACCCCTGTTGCTGTTTGGTCGTTATGTCATGTCCAGCTCTTTGCAACCCCATGGACCATATAGCATTCCAGGTTTGCCTCTACTTTTTTTTGTCCTAGATGTAGCATATACAGAAACTCCCTGACTTATGCCCATAATGGAGCTTACCATAGATAGTGATCCGTCTTTCCACAGAGATACTTCTGCTCTTGGTGTCATAAAATGTTGATAAATTCCATTTTCAAAATCAAATTGCAATTTACTACAATGTCGTACTGGATGTGTGCCTTGCTTCTTAAGGCATATGCTGGCTAGGTGTTGCTTTCTTAAAACTGCTATCTTCTAAAAAGCCAAATTGACCTTTGTCTCTATTTCAACTTGTTGACTTTTTTTTTTTTTTGAGGCTGTAAGACAGGGATCTCCAACCTTGGCAACTTGTGGACTTCAACTCCCAGAGTTCCTCAGCCAGCAAAGTCACAATTGAAGTCCACCAGTCTTAAAGCTGCCAAGGTTGGAGACCCCTGCTGCAGGGGTGAAATCTAGCAGGTTCTGACAGGTTCTGGAGAACCGGTAGTGGAAATTTTGAGCAGTTTGGAGAACTGG
>JANHFM010008349.1:144018-159267 GCA_032468115.1 Grayia smithii
TATTTTATTAAATAATATTTTACTACACCATTTGGTTCAGAATACTTTCTTCCTTGTTTTCAACCTCTAAAATCTAGTTGCATCTTATACTCCGAAAAATATGGTACATTTATTGAGTTTTAGATGCCCCCTATGCTTAATGTGCCAAGTTAGGATAGTTAGATTAAGGAAGAATATTACGGCATTTTAAAAATACATGATTCAGATTCTTGCAAGTAGTTAAGTTGTACTTGGAGATGATGGAATCCCAGAAAGAACCTTAGAGATTATATAACTGAACCCTCTGCTCAGTGAAGATACTATTATACCAATTGTGATGACATCTTGGCTCTGTACAAACATCCCTGGGGGAAGGAGAGTCCACCCTCTCCTGAGACAGACTCTTTTCCTTCATTCATATCACTCTTACCACTATGAATTTTCTTCTACTGTCCAATAGAAATTTCCATGCCATTGAATTTCTTCTCCTATCTTCTGCAAAAAAACACAAAACTCTGAACAATTTTTAAAAACATATTCTTATATATTTAAATATAATTCTTAAGATTGGATGTATGCATGTTGTGTATTCTTTGATATATATTTATGGGAGATAGTTTGAAAGACAGACTCCGAAGAACTGCTATGGATTAAAATCTAATATTTAATTGCCTAGACTGGTCTTAAAATATTAAAGTAAAACAACGTGAACTACTGACATGATGTCCCAGTTTAAATAAATGAAGAACTTAATAAAATGAAGAAAACTGCATTTTCTTAAGGGATTTGCAAGACAACAGTATTTAAATTAATCTTTGTTGATAATTATGAGTTTTGGTGTGATCTTCCATTTCCTAAAATGCTTCCCCAGGCAAGATTAATCTCTAATTAAATGGTAGATTATTGCCTCTTTGGCATTCTAAATTGTCTCTGAATTTTGAAATGCGCAACTCATGGATTTTTCTTAATGTGCAGCATGGCCTCAAATTAAGTGTACAGTGTTTGATTTCCACCTAGTCATGTGCTTAATTCAGAAGTGGCATTTCTTTTGCATTCTGTAAAAAATTAACTTTTTGAACTAATACCTCTGTGCTGAGTAATGAATAACTTGCAATATTTTCATGGTAGCAGTGCCTTAAGAAAAACAGCATTTCTGTGTTTATCATCCTTGCCCATATGGAGGTGTAGATCCACCTATCTCTAGCAGAATTCCCCAACCTTTTTGGGTTTGCGGATCGCTGGGGGGGGAGCAAGGGGATGGTTCTGTGCGAATGGCAGGCAAGTGTGCATGTGCACAGCTTCATTTGCACAAGTGACGGTCAGGTGCGCCCACTGCTCATGCAAATGGCGCACGCACACTCTCCCACCACCTCCGCAGCCCATTTTCAAACGGCTCAAGGCTTGGAAGTGGCTCAAGGCTCAGGGTAGGGGACCCCCGATCTATAGCTTCCATTTCTAATAGCAGAACCACATGTGCTCAAGGCAGTGTGGGTAGGAAAGCTGCATTGTCTGAAATATAAATAACACAACTGAGGGTCAGAATTCTTGTAGCCCCCTTTATGATGCTTGAAGCAAGATTTCTCCTGAGGAGCCCCTAGCATGTGAGTTTCATCCTATATGAAGAGCTGGTAATTTTATGACTGCCTCAGGAACCTCCTGAAAAGGAAAGCCCATTGTTAAATTTGATTTAAGTATTTAACTGCTGTGGCAGATGTCTGTGAGATTCTTGGTAGTTTTCAGTTACACAAATCTGTCCTTCATTTTATTAAAAAGCTAATTCTATCAGCCATGAACACATTCCAAGATGATGCTGTATTTGCTTAGCGGATGTGACCCAGGATCGTCTTTCTCTCTGGTACGTTGTTAAATAGTCAGGCATGACATCTCTGCTCCTGTCCCAAAGTTAGCTGAAACAAACCTCTTGTATTAGGTCATCCTTTTACTCGGGGATACAGTTTCTGCTTCATACCAGAGTTCCCAAAATAACATTGGAGCTCTTCTTTCTTTCTTTCTTTCTCAGTCCCAGTTAACTGATTTTTCTGATAGATGGGACTGGACATCTTGCTAGCTCTTGAGATTATCAGTGCTGCTGAAACGCCAGACGGATTGCTGCAAAGTGACATAAGAAATTCCTATTCCGAGGGTTACGCATTGGCATGCCGGAATGAGCTTTGAATTTAGAACTCCTAAGTGTTGCCCAGTGATCCTAGGATTGGCCTTGAAAGAGACTCTTATTACCTGCTCATTCAGGAATTCCATATTTTTAGGTCCACGTTGGACAGATTCAGATTTTAAAAGAGTAAAAAGGTAATTCTTTTTTTTTTTAAAAAAACTCTCTTCATAAAACTGCTAATTATAAGTTTGGTAATGGGTTGCATCAATACCTTCCTGAATTTTTGCTTGCAGTTACATTCACACCAGATTCTTTAATTTTCATGCATTTTCCCTCCTGTCCTTAATTTTAGAGCAGATACAAATCATCTAAACTGTCATATATGGTAAAGACATACTCCCGAGTAAAGTCATATAAAAATAGTCCTATGCATAGCTAAATAAGAAAAACAGCATAATTTCATAATAAAACAGGTCCAATTTGATATCAATTACATTCATTTTAGTGAAAAATAATAGTTAAAACTATTTATGTAAATCATGATTTACACATTGGACAATACAATTCTATTCTTTGTTGAGTGAGGGTATCTGAGTGTATATTTTTTAGTATTCAGATTCTTCTAAAGTTATTAGTTATTAGCAATCCAATTCATATTGAGGATTTGAAGTAGTGCATCTTTCATTGGAGCGGTATGATTTAAAAGTGCAACAAATTACTTTGGCTGCAAAAATTGACACAGCAAAGAACTTAGTTGAATTCCACATGGAAGGTAAAAGCAAGTTACCACTATACCATTTTCATGCAGTGCCACAGAGGTTGGCTTGCTGTTGATTTCTTCTGGGATGTTTTCTGACTCCCCAGTCTAACCTGTAGCTATGATATCTTGTGGTCATTTCCTGTCCAAATGCTAACCAGACCATACCCTCCTTAGGTTTCAATCCCATATAAGGCTGACCAAGTGCTGCCACTTGATTAGGTAGGAAATTTACATAAATCTGGTCATCGTTCATTAGTTATATTAGTAAGACTTTATCATATTCCATTGGAGAACTTGTGGAGGGAATAAAGTGGTTATTACAAAAATACTTGACAAAGCAGGTTCATTAGCCTTTATTTCTGGAACACTAAATCTTTTGCTAAGAGGGACATTAAGGGAACATTCCAACTGTTCACCCCCAGTTTGGAGACTTCTTCACTTTGTTTTAAATTTCTTCTCAGATTCCATAATTTACAGCATTGTTTGTGAACAAGCAGCACACGAGGCATTTGAAATTCTTTCAACTGTTTTTCAATTTTCATTTCTGCTTAATTTAGTAGCGTATGTATTTTTTTGACATATCACTTCTTTCAGGAAAAAAAAATATGTTCCTTTGTTGATACACAAACTCATTCTGGATATTGCTGTACTCATCAACCCTTAAGAAATAAATTTTGCTATCTAGTTTATTTTTTTGATTACTTGGTTTCTTTATATACTTCATCAGTTGTTCTTCTGCAATGTCTGCTGTTTCCGTTATCCTGTATCCTGGTTGAAGTGACAGAAATGTGGATTTAGTGTGCATTCTCATCTATACCAAGAGGAGAATTGCATAAATCAGCAGTCTCCAACCTTTCCAGCTTTGCAGATGGGGGTGGGAGTGCGGGGGTGGGAGGAGGAAGATGGTTCTAGGCAAGTGGCGGGTAAGTGTATGTGTAGCTCCATTTGCACAAGTGGCGGATACGCGCACCTGCTGCTTGCATAAATGGAGCTATGCGCACATATATAACTTCATATGGAATCAAGCTTGATTCCGGATGATGGAGTATTTGTTCACCTGAAAATCCACCCTTCTGTGAAACATGTTTTATTACTACATTTGCTTTTTCATTATACACATTGATGGACTAATTCTTTGAAAAGGTTTGTCTAAAAATATGGCCATCCCTAAGCAATGCAGTCATAAAACCTGGTTGTGTTATTAGATCCTGGGCTTCTAGGGAACCAGAATTTTTATATGTGGTTTTATCTGTTTGTTGTGTGCTTCCCAATGCCTATGGTGAGATGGGCAACTATATAAATTTGATAGAGAGATAAATGGCTCTTAGTTCTGTTTGCCATACAAGTAAATTTTCATTCCTCTGAAATGTGTTCTCTGAAGGACATCCATTCTATTCAGCAGGGCTCCCAATGACACAGACCTAGAAATGAAGCCAAATGTTGGGAAAATTAGGGCAGATTTATGAAATGTGAAAGCTGCATTATTAAATAATCAGAATTACATTTTTCAAAATTCACCATTACTATTTGGAGCAAGGTTTTTTGACTGCAGTATTTACGGTGTAAGAATTATGTCTGTAACAGGGACTTTACTCTCTGCTGCATAAATTGTGTTGATTGAATGTAAAATTGATTTTGAATGCAGCAGAATAAGATAAGTTGATAGACAAATTGGTGCTTGTGCCAAAGCAGCTTCCTGGTGAAATTGTTCAATGCACACAGAATTTGGAGGAACAATTTTCTGCTATGCCTCAATACATCATTGTCAACAGTGCAAAGATCTCGTTTGTTTTTTTCCCCCCCAATATTTAAGGAATGGAGCAGGACTGCTTCCTAATTCTCTGCTTGCACACAGAGGCTAGAGTTGGGATACTAAACTGGGAGAGCGGGCATCATATCTGTCCCCTGACATTTGGTCAGACTTCTATTGTCTAAATCACTTTTAATTCCTCCAAGAAAGGGGATTTCACCTCACAGTGAGGCAGCTTATGCCTGGTAAATGAACAAGGTGTAATAAACGCTTTTCCCCATTTATGTAATTATTAGATCTACAGCCTTCAGTGAGAGTCTAAAGTGCCCCCTTCAGTTAGATCAGGGGTCCCTAACCCCTGGGCTGCGGACTGGCACTGGTCTACATCCCTCCAGGAACTGGACCTTGCAAGTGAGCAAAGCCCTATCTGCACATGCATATGGTCCAGGCAGCATGCAAAACCACATCCCCCCCCTAAGTCCATAGAAAAAATGCCCTCTATGGAAACAGCCCCTGGTGTCCAAAGGATTAGGAGTTGCTGAGTTTGATCAGGGATCCCCAACCTGCAGTCCGTGGACCAACAGCAATCTGCAGCATGCCAGAAACCGGTCCATGCAAACAAGCGAAGCCCCACCCACGGGATGCAGGCAGCACACGAAACCACGCCCCTTCCAATCCACAGGAAAAACCTCTCTCCACAGAACCAGTCCATGGTGCTCAAAAGGTTGGAGGCCACTGAGTTAGATGATTACACAACTCTACTCTGAATATTTTAAAGTGCTATAGGTAGTCCTCAGGTGGGAATGGCAATTAGGACCAGTATTGCCATCCCTAAGCAATGCAGTCATAAAGCATGATGTCAAATGACAGCATTGTTCAGCAATAACAAATCCCAGCAGTCTGGTTGCTGTTTTAATATTAGCCTGTTATTAAGTGATAAGCAGCAGGAATCCTAGCAAAGAATTTAGGAATAATGTGAGAGGACCTGGGAAGGCCAGTGCAGACCCTGCATAAATTGGGGGAGGTGGAGAAAGGCCAGAGAAAGGGAGGTGCAAGAAGGGCTGGGGGGGGGGGGAGAGATTAGCATGACAAGATGCACAGATGCATAGACAGAAGGCCAGGTATGGATGTGGTATGGTAGGGCATGTGTTCAGGAAGGCCAGGGGGGACTTACCAGGGTAATCTTGCCTGCTGGCTTCCCCAGTGACTTTTCTTGTGGGAAGCCAGCAGAGAACTGGCTTGATCACTTGACCTTGGGATGTTACAACTCTCTTGTGAACCAGTTTCCAAGTGCCTAATTGTGGCCACATTCCTGCAAGGATGTTGTGATAATCAGTACTTCAAGGACCAGTTGTAAGTACCACTAGTTTAGTGCAGTTGCCACTTCAAATGGTCGCTAAATGAGTGGACAGTAAGCCAGGATTACCTGTAGTTTTGCAGAAGGATGAAATTAACAGTATTATCTCCAGTTTCAAGATATCTGGTTTTTGGAGGCAGCTATCCCAATACCTCCCATTTTCCTTTTCTGAAATTTTACTGTAGTTTAGGTAGTGGATGCATTGACCTACTTTTAGAGCACATGTTTGAAGTAATCTAAGATCCTGCAAAATTTAATTTCGTGGTCAACAAGGCTGATAGTGTTTTGCCACAAAACGGCCATTTCTGTGATTTGATTATGTTCTTGTTAAACTGCACCACAGAAACAACTTTTTTTCTAATAAAAAAAAGTATGAACAGGCATGTGGTGTACTTTCTGGACTTTTAAAGAGAAATTACTGTATACCTCTGAGATCTATTCTCTGCCTTGTGGATTTCTCCGTTTCTCAGAAAGGACCCCTAGGAAACATCAAGAAATAGCTAAGCAAAAAGTTGAGGAATTAACAACAAAAATCCTTGTTCAAGAGAGGAAACAGCTTCAGACCATAGACAGATGAGTCTAATAATGGAGACATTTCTGCTGGGAATCTTATAACGCACTAAAATGTTCAGGAGGGAGGCTAATAAAATAATACTTTCCACAGTTAGATATTACCCACGCTGTTTTTAATGACCCACCTGAGGGAGAAAGATTGTGTGTGTGAGAGAGAGAAGGAGATAATGATGAAAGAATCATGTGTGTTTTGAAATGGTTAATTTCAGAGTTTATATTGTAAAAGTAATTACCATTATCCTAGCCTTAGAAATCTGAATTAGAAACATTTATTGTTTAACTTTACACCTTAACTTCTTGATTTAAAAAAAAAAAATTCCCTGTAAAATGTGTTCTGAATTTGTCATGAAGTTTACAGAATGGGCTGTGTGCAATGGGTAATCTTTTCTGAAACAGCCAAGAGTTTGTAGTTCTGTTACATGATCAATAAAAGAACCTTTCTGCAAGTAGACAGAGCAGAGATCTAAATAGGTTGGGCCTCAGATATCTTGGCTAGAAAAGGACTTTGAAGTAAACCCTGAAGAGAGAATCGGGTTGGCCAAGGATGTTGGAGAATATACCCATCTTCTACCTTAACCTTTTAAACTTTTGGCCTGGATGATTATGATAAGTCTTCATTAACATTGAAATATATTTTGGGGAGAAAAATTAGGTGTAGCAAGAGTACATTCCAACAATTCTCTTGACTCCCTGCCTAATTTTTTAATTTTTGACTGATGAAGTTACTTGAATGAGTAATGAAACAACTCAGATTAACAAACTTTGGCCCAGTTGCCATGATTTAACCTTTTTAGATACAGAGTCAACCAATAGCAATAGCACTATAGTGGCGTAGCAATGCTTTTAAAACTTTTTTTTCCTGTAAAAAACAACCCTGATTGTTGCAGGGTTTAAATTTATAAATATTTACTGCACTAAAAATTTAAATCAATACGTTCCCTGTCACTACTGCTTCTCACAGTTGTTTGATGGGTTTTAATATTGTATTATTTTTCAACACAGGGTGATAAATTTGATTTTTCTTGAGTCCTGAGAGACATACATTCATTCATTCATTCATTCATTGATTGATTCATTTATCCATTCATTTCCTGCCTTTATTATTTTTTAAAATAACTCAAAGTGGCTAACATATCCAACACACCTTCCTCCTCCTATTTTCCCCACAATAACCCTGAGAGGTGGGGTGGGCTGAGAGGTGGTGACTGGCCCAAAATCACCCAGTTTTGCTTCGCCCCATGGGGCCTCGGGCTACATTTTACTATAGTAAGCGAAATTAATTAGTAATCTGCTCTGGAAGGGTTAATTATTGCCAAATCAAGTTGACTTAATCATTGATATTCAGCCTGGCTCTGAAGTTGTAGGCACAAACTTTTGTCATTGCCAGCACCTAAAAATCTCGAGAAAACATCAGAGCAGAGTCCCAGACTAGAAACCATCTTTTGTAGTACAAAATACAAGTAATCCTTGACTTACAACCGTAATGAAACCTGCCCATTATGGTCACAAGTTATAATGATTGTAAAAACAGGTCGGCCATGTGATCAACCTGATTTTACAAGCTTTTTTGTAGCAGTCCTAAAGCGAATGCTGCAGTCATTAATCGAATGGCGCAGTTGTTATGCAGATTCACTATGGTGCAAAATTGGAAGGAAGTGTCAATTTTAGGCAAAACTTGTAAAACACATTCAAGTGAACTTGAGATGCTGCAAATGACCATGAAGGTGGCAATGTTGTTGAGCGTCCATAGTGCATAGGTCATGTGACTATTAGGGAGGGGAGAATGTCAGAATTTCAGAGTTGGGTCATTAGTTCCCTTTTTTAGGTCCGTCATAACTGACTGATTGTAAGTTAAGAAGGACTACCTGTAATATTCTTTCCTGTTTTGCATGTAATTACTGTTGTTAAATCCTCTGCATTGCACAACTGGATTGCTCTTTATGCCTTCCTTGTTGAAACTTTTAAATGCTCCACTATAAGGCATTTATATTAGAGGGGCAGGTTTGACATTGGATATCACGGGAGTGAGTTACATCGCATGGAAATGCTATTTTTGTTGCTTGAGCCTCTGGCAATAGCATTTCTTCCAACCTAGCTACTGCTTCTTTTGTTTGCTCTGGCTTGTGTATGGTCGCAAAATTGGATGCTCCCCTTGAGCCTCTTGCTACTTTAACTAGTCATATGTGACATGAACTTGGCTAGCCCAGAACACAGACCCTTCTTAGCATATTTTTAATCCCTCAAAACACTTTGGGATTTTTTTTTTCACAGAATTACAACCTTGCTACATATCTCCTTTTTTTAAAAAAAAAAAAATCATGGAGAGGAAGACTGTTTTGTGGAGCAGCTGCTCAAAATACAGAAAATAATCTTTGTGTAATAAAATTCCTATCTGTCCGCGCACTTGGCTTGCTTTCTTGCTCTCAGGCAGATTGTGTGTTGCTTCTAGCTTCCTGCAAGTTGGGGCTTCCGGTCTGTTTTTTCCCTCTTCTATCCCTGAGAAGTAAGAGTGAGCCCAGGCAGCTGTTCATCTTTTGCAGAAAGCCACATATTTTTTTTCCAGTTCTTTCTGATTGCAGAAAGTTAGCTTAATTACCTTAGGCATATGCAAAAGTTCCATTATTTTGAAGCAGGAGAGCTTGGAGAATGTGCAGTGACAAGGCAATAATATCTTAAAATGGGAGCATACACCAAGCAGAAATGTTCACATCATGGATTGTCAGGATAACTTCATCATATTGTAGAACTATAGATGCATCTTAAAGCATTGCTTAACAATTTATGCTTTTTGGATATTGGTCCTATGCTTTTGTGCGTAAATATAGGAGGGGAAAAATATACATACACACATCCATACATATTTATTTATATTTAAATAAAAGGAAACACTTCATGGTTATAAGAAAGAGAACTGTTAGCAGTTTCGTTTATTTAGAGGGGTTGTTATTAACCAAAAACAGCAACTTTCAATTTTGTAACTGCTTTGTGTGAAAATGTAGGATTGGATCCATAGGAAATGGTACCCAAACTGTGCGCTAAATTATTTAGTTTTGTGTTTCTTTAAAAGAAGACTACAGTTCATTAACAGTTATCTTTAATCCTGCTGTTACATTCCTGGTGTTTATGGATGTATAAAAGCTTCATTAGTATCTATAGTGTTCCTTGTTGCAGTTTCACATACCCGGAATGCTGGAGAATGTTCTAGGCAGACACAACAACAATCTTTCTTTAGGCAGAAATCAAATAAGATCTCACGTACAAATTGCTGCCTTGGTTCCGAGTCATGCGGAAGACATTCCAAAATTTCAACCATTTCTCTCTTTGGAAAATTTGAGAAATTCATAGACATACATGGTCATCTTAAAACTTATTGCTTCCTGGATAGTGGATCTCTTCATGGAACCTTAAAGTTGTTGTCATTTGTGTGAACCATGGTTCCCATCCAAAATACTTTCTATTTTTTGCAATGTCCATTGGCAAAGCTGAGTTTGACACATCCATTTGCAACCTCATATCTTGGTGAAGCTGTGTTTCTGGCAATCTTTTGGCCTGTAAAAATATTAGTGATGCTAAAATGTCACGAATCAAGAAAGCTGATGTGAAAACCTCTGATGTGAACTAATGATATAGCTAGATACAAACTTTCTTCTGAAAATTTCAACACTTCTCTGAATTACTGGGGATAGTTTGCCCAGATAGGCAGGCTGATCCTTGGAATACTTCTTTCCAATCCACATGAATTACCAGGAGAACCAAATGAAGTGCATGTATGGATAAGTAACTTTCAGCAGGTAGTGTATTGAATCATGTGATGAGGTGGGGGTTTTTTTGTTTTTTTTTATTCCATTTATACCCCGCCCTTCTCCGGAGACTCAGGGCGGCTTACAACTTTGAGCACAACTTAATGTGCTCAGCAAATCAGGTTAGGTTGAAATCAGGTTAGTTGAAATCAAGTCCCATTGAAATCAAGTTGCATTGCAAAACATCTTATTTCATTTTGGGGAAATCTATGTTTAATTAATTTAGCTTGCTCTAAAATATATTTTATATAAACTACTTGAGTTTTTGAACGTTGTCCGTAGGAATGTAGCATCTTAGTAAACAGTAAATAGCTCATCTCTCTTGTAAAAGATAAGATTTTTAGTCTCAATCATCAGATTTTGGTAATTCACGAATGCAATACATATTTTTGCTACCTTCAAGTTTCAGTAAGTCCTAACCACATTGCATAATGAAGCTCATTCTTAAATGATAATATTGAAGATTGTATATCTCTCTTTCGTCAATTTTAAAGACATTTTTTGGTCTTAGTATAAAGTTTATCCTTTTTAATCCGTATCTCTGGCTCTCATTCTTATTTCAGTGGTTGGATAAGAGCTGGACCATTTCTGAATTCAGTCATGCTCATGGCTGCACATCATAAATTGTAAATAAGATCTGAAGGGGTCATGGTTTTCAGTTATATTTTGTACATGACGCACAATGTATTTTAAAGTTATTCTAACAGCTCTGAAGCTTTTAGTGGGCATTCCTTATAATTTCCATTTAAAAGATTATGCATTTATAATGTATTATGACAAAGCCACTTAAAAGCTGGCAATACCTTTGAGTTGCTATATATAATGCATTAATGAAAACATTTAGGGTTTAAATGATAAGAGCTATTTAACATTGCTTTCATTTTAGTCTTATGTGCCGAGAAAAAAACATTACTGTGCTTTAAGTTAGAAAACAATAGCTTGGAAAATAATGTTATATATCTTTTCCCTTTTTTTGGTAGAGTTAATTCTGTAGTTTGGGATATTTGCTTTACTTCTTTGTTTCCACAAAATCTGATTATCTGGCAGCATAGGACAGACTTTGTGTCCAAGTGATTCCCATGTGCACAATCCTTGTTTAAATGCTGTCATTAAATCAGGAAACCTCTAATTAACTTAATTTTCCATTTGGGGAAGGTGTGTCTAGCTTTGGAATCACAGAAAATGTTCAAAAGGGATTTGCATGGAACGGGGAGATTCAGATGGTCCACATCCTGACCGAAGTGTTCATTTTAGTCATAAATCCAGAACAAGTATGCTAGATCTTGGCATAGATGTTGTATGGTGGAAAGGAGCTGATTGATGGCAAGGTCACTGGCAGCAGCTAAGCAAAGATACCAGAGAAGAAACACGTTGGGTGGGAAGATCAAAGGAGATTCTGTTTTGGTTATGTCACTTTTGAATTCAAGCGTGATAGTTAAGGACAGGGAAGATTTGCTGCCCAAACAAGGCAAAGGTAGAAAGTACAGAGGAGCACATTTGCTCTATTCATCTTGCAGGACCCACTTGAAACATCTCTAAACTGAATCAACATTTTTGTTAGGTAAGAGAGTTAAAAAAAACTGCAAGAGTTTAATTATAGATGTGGATAGTTAGCCTATGTTTGATTAAGTTAAGATATTGAGTTATATCCTATATCTTACTCCGGGAAGTCATGGCGAGGAGGGAGGGTTAGGGAGGGGAAGGGGTTTTATATTATGTAAAAAATTTCTTTTTGTAAAACTTTTTAATAAAAAAAATACACCTTATAATTTCCTGAACTTTCATCATTTGTTCCTGGTTTTTAAGGCATGAGCAGTATAAGTTAATATGCCTTAGTAAGCTTGGGGTAGGGGTTACACTTAATTAGCTAAGTTCTCCACCTCTGGGTGTTTTTTAACATCTAATAATAAAAACTTTTTACTGTACTCTACTGTCCAGGCTTTTGCCTGGACATTCTTGACCACAGCTAAGCTAAATGTCATGTTTTCTTTCCTTGTTCCAGTAACAGGCCCACTTGCAAAATTCTTCAGCACAGTTACACAGCCACACATCCTGCCAGTTAGAGTGACATTTCTCACGGAGGAAGCATTTGTGGTCAGCCCTTTGCTTTCTTCTGGCAGTTGCCAAAGCAGGTATTAATTACCAATTCTAACAATGGCTATATTAAGAAAAGCACAAAGTGATTAAAATGTAGTGCTTCTGCTTGAAGCTAATTCATCACTTATGAAAGCTCCTTATGGTTTGTTAGCAAACGAATTGGCCAAGTCCTCAACTAAATAAAGACCAGCAATATCAAAGTCTTTCAGTACATTTGTTGTGGGCACTCTTCAAAATGACTGTTGGGAATGCCACAGCCTTTATAACATGGCTGATATGAGGAACATAACCAATTTCAAAGCTTTCAGAGTACTACATACTGTATCAAATCTTTTCAGTCAATCAAAGTTTATTTTGGTTACAGAACAGTATAGAACAAAACAACTAAAACTATTTAAAAATAAAAGAGGAGACCTAAATATAAAATACAAGCTAAAATAATAGTACAGAATATTATCACTATTATTTGGACCAGTTTGTTCCAGTGGTTATGTATTCAGGGAACACATTCAGGAAACTGAATTCCCATGTGGCTGAAGAATTATGAGAATAAAAGTCTACACATCTTAAAGTGATCAAGTTTGAGAAACACTGATCTGGATATAGAATCAAATGCAGATTTAAAGTTGATAAAAGTTTATCTGTGCATTTTTCTATTAAATGTTGTAACACAAATTGAGCGGTGGACAATTAGCCCTAAAACCAGCTTGTTCTTCTGGTAATAACTGTTCAAATTTCATCCAATCCAGTAATTTTGTATTTAAATGTTTTGCATATAATTTGCTTATGATACGTAATAGATTGATGGGGCAATAGTTAACTGGTAGATTCCTTTTTCCCTTTTTGTAAATGGGAACTATTATTGTTGTAATCTCTTGGAATGATTGCAAAACAGTCAATAGCAAAAAACAGAGAACCTAAGCCTAGAATCCACCCCTCTGATTTGCTGCAAATAATTTAATCAGTTAAAAGGTCATTCCCTGATGCTTTTCATGGCTTGACTTGGTTAATCAGGTATTTGATTTCTGTACGTGTTACTGGATACCAATAAGGAAGCATATCAAATTTGAATTTGAATTGGTTGGATCAGGCTCCCTTTGTCCATATAAAGAAACAACCCACATCTTCTAGCTCTTTCTTCTATAGGAAGCACTTTATTAAGCCTCCTGTTTGTGCTTTTTCTGCACATGTGGATGCACTTCCAAGCAAAATGTTGGGCTGTAGCCACTTATGTTTTTATTTTCTAAGAGAGATTAGGTAGTTCGTTTTTGAACAACTGACATTATAAAATTAAATATGATTTAAAAAAAAAAAGTCAAATAAATAAAAACTGACAGGCCCCAATTGTAGGCCCCCTAATATAATCTGAGAAGTACTCAGTTCAAATGCATTGTTTTCACAGAAGATGAAAACTTACTTGCCGTTCTACAGGTAATTTTATAGGAGAAAATCAGAAAGTGCAGTGCATAAGCAGATAAATGATAAAGAGAGAGAGAAGAGTGAGAGAGACAGAGACAGAGAGACAACAAATATGGTAATATATGTTAAAATGTTTATTTTTAAAAAATAAAATAAAAAACTGCATTATAGAAATTAAATAGTGCCTATAATAAGCAATAAAATTTAAAAGTAAAATATGAATAGCAGATTTTTAATATCAAACCTAAATGCAGTGATAATCTACTTGGACATCATCTAGGTCAGGATAACTTGATGACTTAGAATTGGAATCACGGTTGCCTGTTAAAATATTTAAGGACCACTACCAGTTCTTGAAAGTTGGTATCTGTTATCCTCTGCGTTTGCTTTGCTTGCCACCTTTGTTTGCTCATGGACCAATCCCTTAAACCAATGTTTCTCAACCTTGGCCACTGGAAGATGTGTGGACTTCAACACCCAGAATTCCCCAGCCAGCAGAGCTGAAGTCCACACATCTTCCAGTGGCCAAGGTTGAGAAATACTGCCTTAAACAATGGTGGGGAAAGGTGTGAAGCAGAAAGGCTGAGCCTGTAGCCTCCTAGGAGCCCTCTGAGCTTTCATAGTTGGTTCTGCCTCCCTTGAAGAAGCAAACTTGCTAGTTTTTGCTATCACAACAATTTTCCAGAGGCATCTGTCACCCAACATATGAGTTATCGGTAGTTAGGTGTCTTACATCGTTGGCTACCATTCTGGAAATTAAAAAGTCAGAATAGAAAAGGTCAAATAGAGTATGTTTTATTTTCTTAACATAAAAGAAGAACATGATTAGAGGGTTTAGCCCTAAGAAGTCATAAACAACAAACTTTAAAAAAAGAATATAAAAACAATTTTAAATTAAATCTTAAGAGGCACTGGTAATAATTAACCATTAAAACAGTTATATTATAAAGTTGACCAGATCACAATTAAACAGCTTGTTTTAAAAACTAGAAAATTCAGCAAAAAAACAAAACCAAACTTCAAAATGAATGTTTTCTGTTGGTATCTTGGAAGATACCAACTAGGCTAGGCTACAGCACAGAGACTGCTTTGATCGCACTGTTAGATGATCTCTGGCAACCCCGAGATAGGGGTCATTCCTCTATCTTGGTGCTACTTGACCTCTCGGCAGCTTTTGATACCATTGACCATGGTATCTTTCTGCGACAGCTAAGGGAGTTGGGGGGGGGCACCGTGTTATGGTAGTTCACCTCCTATTTCTCTGGTCGGTCACAGTTGGTGTTGGTGGGAGGACAGAGGTCGACCCCTCGGCCCCTCACTTATAGGGTGCCTCAGGGCTCGGTCCTCTCTCCCCTCCTATTTAATATCTACATGAAACCGCTGGGTGAGATCATCCGACAA
>JANHFM010008349.1:170995-183797 GCA_032468115.1 Grayia smithii
TATGCACCAAGACAAATTCCTTGTGTGTCCAATCACACTTGGCCAATAAAGAATTCTATTCTATTCTATTCTATTGGAATAAACAATTATTTTTCCTTAAAAATTCTATGTACTTAATGAGGAGAGCGCAGGGTTTAAAGGTGGAACAAGGTTTGCCTTCCACATTTCCTTTTCTATTTTTACTTTTGCAAAAAGAACCACACAAATTGTACCACTGGAAACCAGCATTTTGCTGCTGAATTTTGGCAATGTGATTTCTGGGTGCAGGAGAATAGGAGCATATGGGGTACCAAAGGTGCTTTTTCCAAAAGGCAACTGGACTTTCTTTTCTTTGAAAGCGTTTTACTCCTCATCCAAGAAGTTTCTTCAGTTCAGAACTGAATTACCTTTTGGAAAAAGCACCTTTGAGACAACCATGACCTGAATGATTTAGACATTTTCTGCTCAAGGAACTGCTGAATGGCTGTAATGATATATGGGACGGACCTTGGGAGACAGGAGGAACAGCCGCAACTTATACAATGGTCTGATAAAATCTGAGACCTAAGGAGGAGAGAGGCAAAAGTATCTCAGAAGGGACCCTCCCTAGTTTTGGGGAGCGCAAAAGTGAAGGGTGTGTGTCTTTCAGACTTGCAAGATTCCGTTAATGCAACTTTAGAATAAAAATAGAGACAGTATCTTCTTGTCTGGAATACCTCCAAAGTCTAACAGTAATCTAAATCAGGGGTCTCCAACCTTGGCAACTTTAAGCCTGGAGGACTTCAACTCTGAAGATCCTGATTTACATCACTCTATAGATTAAGGAGAATGATTCACCTGGAATATTTTAATGAAAAGGAAAGGAGCCAGACATAACATTTCTAAGTTATTGTTCTCTTAACTGATATAATTTGCAAGAGAGAGAGATTTGCAAGAACGAGGCAGTTAAACATAGTCAAGTTTCTGCAGGATTCTAGGTTCCCTCATTATTCTGGTTAAAAACAAACTAAAAACCAGACCAAGACCTGAAGTGGTAATTTTGCCCAATTAGACAACAAAAAAGAAAAAGGTAGGAAAACAACTACTAGCTTCTCACTCCCATCAACAGAAGCCAGCAACAGTTAGGCATAGTGTTACTTTTGATGAGAATTTTACAGCCTCATTTTCAAACTTAGGAGTAAGATTTCACAGTCCAAAAAAGTTTTAAAGTTTTTATCTGGGAAAGTAACAGTGGTTCAAGTCTTTAGTCAGGTCATCAATCAACAAAAAGCAACACCAACAGCCAGAATGTTACCTTAGTAGATAACCACACATATCTTATATGGAAAAAGTGAAATCCTAGTTCACCATATTTCCATTCCATTATTTTGGATCATACTGGAATATTGTTGTTCCAGAAAGGAATTATTTTAAATGATTTAAATTATTTGCAAAGATAATTTGGTAGAGAACTAAATGGCCCATTCATGCATATTATATATAAAGTAGGCTGATCATAAAGAACTAATTCTAGGTGTAGAATTAATATTTTAAAGAAGCCTCAAGCAGAAAACTGCAACATGGGAAAAGCACATGTAATTCAGGGAGAAAACACACAGCTGACATCTCATTTTAAGATTCACCTACATTCAATTTCTTTTGGAAGGAGAACCAAGAATTATTTTCATATTTCATATATTTTATAATTTTATAGCTGGCACAAATAGCTATATAAACAAGAAGCTACTAATCTTCCTTCACTTCTTCCCTTTCACATTTAGTTCTTACAGGTTATAGCCACCAATGGACTCATTCTTCATAAATTGCTTCAAATGACAAAACTAACAACAACTCTGTGACTAATAATTATGATTCCAGTGGTAGTGAATTACATTAATTATACATTGTGCAAAGTACTTTATCTCCAGCTAGTACATTTTATTGCTTGCTCTAAGACCTAAAATTTTAGAAAAGGATTAAAATATCCAATGCCATGCATAATTATGTAATTTCTATAGTAAAATCTCTTCCTGGCCATCATTCTTTTCTCCTATAAAGGCTTTTATTCTGGAACTAAAAACCAGTAGCTAACAAAATTATCAAAATAATGGGGAATCCTGGGAGTTAGACCCAGAGTAAGAAATCTAAAATCTCTTACCAGGATTTACAGGACAGTGCTGTATTGTTTTCCTGAAGCAAACCTGAACTTCTTTTTGGGGTTGAGGGCACCTTAATGAAATAATAGGCAAAAGAGTGAATTTTCTCCCTCTCTTTTGGCTTGTTGCTACTGCAAAGATTTTGGTATAAACATGCTCTATCAGCATCTTTTTTCCTGACAGGTCTCCATGAAGTTGTGTTCACAGTACACCAGGCATGAGTGAAAAAAGTTACAGTTTCCTTAGCTGCATCAGTATTATTGAATATCAACAATTAAAGGAACCAACACTAAAGGAAGATGTTATAGGTTAGAACAGGGGTGTCAACTCGTGACGACATGTCATCATGTAATGTATTGCAAGTTTTTCCCCCTTTGCTAAACTGGGGGTAGGGGTAGCCAGCGTGTGACACATTCAGCCTGTGGCTGCGAGTTTGACACCCCTGATTAAAACTTGCTAAAATAGCAATGAAGGTACTAGAAAAGACATTCAAATATTGCGAAGTGTCTGTACATACAAAGATCAGACTCATGCAGGGAATGACTTTTCCGTGACATTTTAAGGAAGTGAAAGTTGGACTCTAAAGAAGCTTTTTCTGTTGATGCTTTTGAACTTTGATGTTGGAGAAGACTCTTGTAAATGCTTTGGGCAGCTAGTTGTGATTGCTTTTAGCTTTGTCTTTAAGAAACTTTATTCAGACAGAATGCAGTGTAAGTAAGAATGGTGTAGGAAGAAATTTAAGACAAAACCCTGTAGACTTCTTCCATTCCTGCTACAACACTGTGATTCAAGCACTTTAAAAGCAGATTATTTAGGCTAGTTCCAAGGCACGACACCTGGCATGGGAGAGTAATTCCTGCATACATCACCCCGAGTCTGGAGTACTGCAATGTGCTTGACGTGAGGCTGTTCTTGAAGACCACTCAACAGATTCAATTAGTTCACAATGCAGCTGCTGACTCATTGCTTGGCAGTTGCTGTTATTAATATATCATTATACCCTGCACTAGCTTCCAATTAACTTTGGAGTGCAATTTAAGATGCTGGTGATTATCTCTAAAGTTGAAAATAGCTCCATACTGAAACCCTCAGTACTGTCTTCAATCAGAATCAAGCTCATTTATCGTGAGAGAGAAAAACTCTTGGTAGTCTTCCACAAGCTTTGGAGACTTGTAGGTACTGCTTTCCTGTGGTGGTGCTTATACTTATACTTATGAATAGGCCATGCTTCAACTGAGGTGCCTTCCTAGTTTTACTCTTCCAGGAACAATTGAAAATAGAACTTCCTTGGATGACTGATGATGATTGTGTTGGTGATTATGAATGTCCTCTAGTGGATGAGTTGGGGATCCAGGTTGTCCAGAAGATTATCTTTTGTCCCTCCCCCACTTCATATTAAAATATTAAAAATCACTACACAAATTATCTGAGTAACAGTTCTTTAGCCAGGTAACCATCATGAACACACAGCACAAGTCTATCTCATCTCTTCCTGGGATCCACTCCTTTTAACCCCTTTACCTGAACTCCAGGTTGTCTATGTGCATCTGTTTCCCTCAAGTGACTGAAGATGTATTTACCCAAGGAAGTAGTTATGCTGCTACTACTTGTGGGAAAATGCCCCCCTCTTTTCTTAGAATCTGAATAGCAAAAAACATAATTAGGATTTTATTAAAATGGGTGTTGGTCCTACCTGAACGACTGTCCTCAGAGTGATGATGACATTGTCCAGAAGTGGGTTGTTCCAGTCGGATCTGCATAATGACTGAGGGATATTTTTTCGGCCACGCCCCTTAGCTCTCCCCCTGAGGCCCAGTTTCACTGAAGAAAGGTCCTCTCCTGAAATAGAGACTTCAACAAAATTAAGCTGTACGAGCTCCAGGACCTCGAATAGAAGAGCGGGTCTGGACGTTGTCATCATCACTCTGAGAACGGTCGTTCAGGTAGGACCAACGCCCATTCTCCAGAGGAGGTGATGACATCGTCCAGAAATGGGACATACCAAAGCTTGGCAGTCCTAAGGGCGGGAAGACAAGGGCCCTGGAGCAACCCCCGGTTGAAGTACCTGTTGTAGAACCCTCCTCCCAAAAGGTGAAGACATCGAGTTTATAATGTCTGATGAAAGGCGAAGGAGTGGTCCAGGTAGTTGCCATGATGCACCTGGGCACCGGCAAAGCCTGAGCCTGATAGGCTGAGGCAATGCATGCCCTGATCCAATGCCCAATGGATGAAGATGAGGCTTTAGCACCTAATGAGTGGGGTTGGAATGAAACAAATAGAGCCTCCAATCGTCTGATAGACTCTGTGCGTTTGATATAGATCCTGAGGGCCCTTCTGACATCCAATGTATGCCACTTCCACTCTAATGCATGAGATGGCTTGTGACAGAAATTTGGTAGCACCACTTTCTGCGCTCTGTGGAACCAGGAATTAACTTTAGGAATAAATGAAGGGTCTAATCTCAAAACCACCTTCTCAGAATGAAATACACAGAGGTCCTCTCTGATCAAGTGGGCTACCATCTCGGAAATGCGCCTGGCAGAAGTTATTGCCACCAGGAATGCCACCTTAAGGGTGAGGTATCTAAGGGTGACCTCTCTTAGAGGCTCAAAGGGGGCCTCTATAAGGGCTCTCAGGACCTTGGGTAAATCCCAGGTGGGATATCTATGCACAGTCAGTGGGCGTAGGTTGGTTGCACCTTGTAGGAAGTTGAAAATGATCGGGTGCCATGTGAGCGGCGTGCCTGTGGTACCTGACAAAACCGTGGAAATGGCCGCCACATGCCATTTGATGATGCTGGCTGCCAAACCTTGCTCCAGGCCCTCCTGCAGGAACTCGAGCACTTGTGGAACAGAGGCTGAGACCAGGTTAATCTGTCTCTTGGCACACCATCTGGTGAAAGAGACCCATGTGGAATTATAAATTCAAATGGTGGACCGCTTCTGGGCTGCCTGGATGGTACCAATGACTCGGTCTGAATAGTTGTCTCTCCTCAGGAGGGTCCCTTCAAGTGCCAGGCGGTCAATGGAGCCACTGAGGCTCCGGATGTAGCAGGTCCCCCTGGCGAAGAGATATCTCTTGGGAGGGATCCTCCAAGGCCGGGACATTGATAGGTTGACAAGATTGGCGAATCAGGGATGGTGTGGCCAATGCGGGGCCACCAGGATCACTTCTGCTTGGTCGGAGATGATCTTCCGAATCACCCCTGGGATGAGGGGAAGAGGAGGGAATGCGTATAGAAGGACGTGCAGCCATGTGCAACGTAGAGGATTGGTTCCCTTCGCCCCTGGTGTCAGAAACCTCATGAAGTATTGAGGAAGCTGTGTGTTCTGGTGGGAAGCGAACAGGTCTATGTTTGGAGTCCCGAACCTGTCGCATATCTCTCAGAATATGTTCAGGTGGAGCTGCTATTCGATGTTGTCCACCGTTGTCTGGCTTAGGAAGTCCATCTGTATGTTTGATGTTCCTGCAATGTGCTCCGCTCGGAGGGAGAGAATATGCTTCCCGGCCCACTGCCCCAACCGAAGGGCTTCCTCCATCAGGCGCTTGGAGCAGGTCCCCCACTTGACGGTTGACATGGGCCTTTGCAGCCACATTGTCTGTGAACATCAGCATATGATGCCCCTGAAGAAACGGTTGAAAATGCTGCATGGCTAGACAAATCGCCTTCAACTCCAGCCAATTGATGGGGAAGGCCAGGTCGCTCGATGACCAGCAGCCCTGTGCTGTCTGTGAACTGAGATGAGCCCCCTAACCGAACATGCTGGCATCTGTGGTGAGGATGAGTCTTTGGGGGTCTTTGAAATGCTCCCCTTGTCGAGGGCCTTCAAGGACCACCACTGGAGGGACCTTCTGATGATCAGGGGGACTCTGACATAGGTCAGAGAGTGAGAGGTTTGAGCTCGTTGGAATGGAAGCAGGAACCATTGCAGGTATGGAGCCTGAAGCCTGGCCCAAGGGTCTATCTGAATTCAAGATACCATCTTTCCCAATAACTTGGACAGGGTGGCCAGCAATACCTTGGGGTTTTGCAAGATCTGAGATACCTTCCCTCCGTTCCAGTGAGAGGAAAACCTCCCCTGTTGAGAAGTCAATAATGGGCCCCAGATGGACAATCCTTGTCACTGGTTCCAATTGACTTTTTTTGAAATTGACCAGAAAGCCGTGGTTGTTTAGGGTCTGAATGGTGAGATTGAGATCCTCTTTTGCCCTGTCCAGGGAGGAGGCCTGAACAAGAATATCGTGCAGGTACACCTGAATCCTCACTGGTTTCTGCCTCGGGTGGGCTGCGATGGCTGCCAGAATCTTGGTAAAGCACCTGGGAGCTGAGGCTAGCCCGAATGGCATGGCCCAATATTGCAGATGTTTGCCTGTATAGCATAGCCTTAGGTATTTCCGGTGAGCCGGCAGGAAGGGAATGTGGAGGTAAGCCTCCATGAGACCTATGGATGCCAGGAAGTCTCCAGGCCGAATCCTCTGCAATATTGATGCCAGAGATCTCATCTTGAATCTTTTGTAGACCAGATGGGCGTTGAGACTTTTTAGATCGAGTATCGCTCTCACCCACCCACCCCGATCACTTTGGCACAACAAAGAGAATTGAGTAATAACCCTGTCCCCATTGGTCTTTTGGAACTTCCTCTATGGCCTGAATGTCCAAGAGGTGTTGGATGGCTTGATCCATAAGTAGATGCCGAGTGGCGCTGTGGGAAACAGGGCATTGTACGAAGTGGTTCGGGGGGCGAGAGAGGAACTCTAAGGGAAGTCCGAATTGCACCGAGTTTAGGACCCAGGTGTCTGATGTTGTCAAGGCCCACTTGTCTACAAAGAGAGACAACCCCCAATGGGAGGTGTGGGTGGTGAGTCATTTACGCCCACAGGATTGGCAATACCCAGACCCCCGAAATGGACGGTTGGACGGGGGAAATTGTCTGGACCGGTCTCGAAAGGATTGTCTATCTGTGGGGTGGGTCTGACCCTGAGAATATGATCTCTGTTGAGAGGAGCCTTCTGAGGAGTAATGGCGAAAGGACTACCTCCTATAAAAAGGGGTGGACCTTCTGTCAGCTCTTTGAACCGAAGATGGCAAAACCTTTCTTTTATCTTTATTCTCAATGAGTAGAGGTTCCAAGGATTCTCCAAATAAGTGTCTCCCATTGTAGGGAGCAGAGTCTCCCTTGGATTTGAGGTCCACCTGCCACTGACGAAGCCACAGTAGCCTTCTAGAAGACACCGTAGATGCCAATGCTCTGGACGCATACTTTGCAACATTCAAGGTAGCGTCTGTGGAGAATAGCCGCTATGATTTTGTTAAGGTCTTGGTGTAAACTAGCCTGATTAGGTGATAGCATGGACTGAAGTTGTTGTAGCCAAAGGAGAGAAGAACGATTGAAAACGGAGACTGCAGAAGCAGCTTGAATCGCTCAAGCAGCTGCTCGGTGATTCTTTTTGAATAAAATTTCAAATTTTTTATCCTCAGGTCGAAGACCTTCTGTGGCATCCCCTGCTGGGTACTGAGATGGGGACAACAGAGCAGCCACAGGGTTGTCCACCAAGGGAACCTGAAGCATCTGCACAAATTTAGGTGCAGCAGAATACAGCTTTTTATCTGACCCACTAGGGGTGGGAATGGAAGCAGGAGCAGACCATTGTTTTTGGACCACATCCAAGAATAACTGAGGGCCTGGAATAAATAGTTGTTCCAGAATTGGCTTCAAAAACACACTTTGAGAATGAGTCATAGGTGTTTCCTGTGGTCCTTTGGGAACCTCATCATCCTGCAGACCTGTCGTGGCTTGAGGTTTGTATAAGAGAGATTTGAACTTCCCTATTGGGGAAAGTCCTATGAAGGCAGGAGCATCAGGACAAACTGCCTTATCCTCCGAAAAATCAGAATGGGCCTCTTCATGTATATCCAATTCCCCACTACCCCCAGAAGCTGCAGGGGAGTGTTGATGGACTTAGGTCATACTTGCTGAAGGCGAGGCACGGCTGGTGGTGGACATAGTCAGATACAAAGGAGCTAGCTCTATGTTGCTGAAGACTTGTAGCTATTCCTTTGGAAATGGCATTCTCAATCAGAACTTGAATGTGCTCAGGAAAATCAGATAATTGATCCACAGCTCTTTTTTCAACAGAGGAAGGGGCACTTTGGTCTCTTTCTGGAACTCTGCCCCTGCCATGTTCTGCAGCAACAGCAGTGGGAGATAACATATAATCAAAGGGGTTCTTCCTAGCTCCCTGTGACCCTGAGGCTACTATAGTAGGTGCAGGGGCAACCTCCATCAGGTGACCAAGCTTGATCAGATGATAAAGTAGAACGTTGAGCAACCTGAGCAGCAGAACAATCACTATGAAGAGATTGTTCATCAAGGGAGGCCTGTAATTGCTGCTCCGCCCTGGAAACCTGTTTTTCAAGCGCCTTCTGCTTCCTTTGTAAATCCTTAAGCTCCGCTTTAGAGGCTTGTTACTTTTACTTCCCTTGTGGGACTTGCATGTACTTTTCCTGCCACTAGAGGTCCCAGCCACCTCCCTGTCCAGGGATTGATCCTCCATTTTGTAAAGGCTATTACTCACAGTTCCAAACTGGAGGCAGGATCCAAAATCCACGTGGAGCAGATGAAGGAAAGCAGGTCAGTGGTGGCCCTGCCTGAATTAACCGGACTCGCCAGCACACATGCACAACAGCACATCCTGTTGGGTAGGGCGGCTTGTCTAGGTAAAACCTAGGACCCAGCCAGCACCAATTTGCAATCAAAGCTCACCAGCCAGCCAGCCAGCCAACTCCTCGAGGCAACTCCTTGAAGGGGAAATTTAGGAGGCCTCAATACCGGCCTCCAGGAGTTCCAGGGGCAGCCGCTCCATCCTGGAACTCGTTGCAGCAATGAGCTGTCTTTGAGAGCAAAGCTTCTGCAGCCGCACAGCCAAAAACCTTTGAAAACAGCTGCCGAGCGGCTTGTGAGACTCCACGGCACTTGAAAGGGCCGCGCTACAGCTGATTAGTGTTGTAGCACTCCAGAAGCCCCAGGAGAGACGGGCCAGAGAAGGGACCGTCCTCCAAATGAAATTGCAGTGCTGCTATAATGCAGTTGCTGCTAGGAGCCTCGTTGGTGGCGTGGGCACTTGCCAAAGCCCTCAGAAGGGCTAATTAATGGCTGGCGGCATAGTGGCAGCTCTTGCCAGCAGGCTGGCCTGGCCAGGGCGCAAAGTCTCAAAGGAGCAGGCCCCAAATGATTAAAGCAATCCAAAACGAATAGGAAAAGAGACAAAGGATAGAAAGATATATTGGCCGAAAAAAACACTGAAAGGAAGGAAAACTAAAAAAAAAAAATTAATTTTAAATCCTCCTTCACAGTGAATCCTCCAGAACTGGGCTGAACAGCCAGATCTGCCTAAGATGTTGGTCTCAGATTGACTGAGATGAAACTGGGCCTCAGAGGGAGAGCTAAGGGGCGTGGCCCCCCAAAATATGCCTCAGTCATTATGCAGATCCGACTGGAACAACCCACTTCTGGATGATGTCATCACCTCCTCTGGAGAATGGTTCAGACACTCCCTTTAAAAGGGGATTATGTCCATGTGGCTTTGGAACGTGTGATAGTAGACATACACAAATTCACTAGGGCTGAGGACTAGGGGTGACATGATAGAGTGTTCCAATATCTGCCAGAAAGAAAGGAAGCATCTGGAAGTAGAACAAGGAGCAATGGATGGAAATTAATCAAAGAGAAAAGCAACCTAGAACTAAGGAGAAATTTCCTGACAGTTAGTCATCCCACCACCCTGTGCGCTCACATAGGGCTGCACTCCTCAGGGTACCATCAGCCAGACAATGTCGGCTGGTGGCGCCCATGGCGAGGGCGTTCTCTGTGGGTGCACCGACCTCTGGAATGAACTACCCACCGACCTCTGGACTGCCCCTGTTCCGTTCCTTCCGTCGTGATCTGAAGACATGGCTTTTTCAACAGATCTGCTGACGTGATTGGGTTTTTTAATCTGTTTTGTTTTTTAATTGTTCTTTTAACACAAATTTTAACACTATTTTAAATTGTTATGAACTTTGTATTGTCTTAATGTTTTGTGAGCTGTCCCGCGTCCTTCGGGAGAAGGGCGGCATGAAAATAAAATAAAATAAAATAAAATATAAAATAAAATAAAATAATTAGTGGAACTTGCCTCCAGAAGTTGTGGGTGCTCTAATGCTGGAAGTTTTTAAGAAGAGATTAGATAACCATTTGTCTGAAATGGTATAGGATTCCCTGCCTGGGCAGTGGGTTAGACTAGAAGACCTCCAAGGTCCCTTCCAACTCTGTTGTTATTATTCAATAGTAATATTCAATAATAAGTATTGTAATACTTGTAACATAACATAACTAGTAATGTTATAGTATAGTATGGCGTATGGTATAATAACTTTTATTAAGGACTTTTATTTTTCAAAAATACAATTAAGAGGGTACTTGGGAAATAAGGGGAACTGAGTTCTTGCTTCCTAGATTTATCTGCAGCTAACAACTATTCAACAGCAAACAGACATACAAAGACATAGAGGAACAAGGATCATTAACACAGCTGAGCAAAACAGCACTGCAAAGAAATAAAGCATCCCTGATATGTCTGCCTATACTTTCCCTGGCAGCTTTATCCCACTGGTTCCAGTTCTTCCAGGGTTTTTGGGCAGAAGGCCTGAGTCACAAGGCCGGCCAAGACATCTGCTCTCATTCCTTGTTATCCTGAGGATTGCAGCCAGAAAGGCAACCTCTAACTCTTATCTCTGGAAGAGGCTAGTAGTTTACTAAAACTATGTGATATCTAGAGTTGCTAGCCAGCCAGAACCATCTACCATTCCTTGTCAACAAATGCTAAAATATCAGACCCTGGCAATGCCATGATTTTAAAATCAATTTTATATTCCATTCTTAAGACACTGTAATCAATTTTTCAACTTCAATTTTTTTCCCCTGTTACATTTACTGATAGATCCTTTTCTAAAGCAATTCTGAGGTGGGATACCATACCATGCAAAGAATATATCTGACCCAACAAAATAAAGTGAAAAATGGCTTGTGATGATATGGTCGTATTATTAAATGCCAGATGAACAGCCCACATTTCTGTTCCGAGAGGCTAAAGGATAAAAGTAAATAAGCTGAAGAAAGAATGTATTAATGTGAGGGAAAACCATTATTATTATAATTTTAAAAACCCAGTTCAAAAATGCACTCTTGTAAACTATTTCTGCACAATCTTCTATAGCTGTAGTAGTCATAATCACATCCAAAGTTTGTCATCCCCTTTCTTAGAATGATAAAGTGTCCAGGACATTTCATGCTATTCATCTGTTAACCCAAGACTTTGGGTCTGCTCCCCTGAAGCAGGAGGGATGGGGATTTTCTGATGGATGTCTGGTTATGTTTCCTGCCATTGAACAAGGAGTTTGACATTTCTCTTGGATACAGTCTGTTTCAAATGAGTCATCTGGCTCATGAAAAACCCGCTCCAAGAAACTAACTAAGCAGCAACCAATCATTTTGATTGAAAATATGCAATTAAACCTAGTGTTGGCTTTGGACTGTATCTCTGTGCCAAGACATTTCCCACCCCATACCCACTGTTTTCATCCAAGTCCTACATTTAAAAGACAGAAATTCATAACAGCTTTCTCAAAAATCCTTAGGAAATAGCCACCTGCCTAAAATATTAGGTAAATATCTGTTTGAATAGTTTTAGTTAACATTAGTTCTGTATTCCTGAGGTCTCTTAAGAGTTTTCTTGCATGATTTGACACAGAGTTTATTACTTTGAATGTGAGAATTTACAGTGCAAGATTAAGTCACAATTAAAAGCACTCCTGTACTCTTCACTTGTATATTGAATAGCAATACTTCAATCTTTAGGACAATTATTCTATACGTGCTCATAAAATGATACATAAGCATATTGAGCATAAATGATCAAATATTTCTAAAAGCAACATATCTCCTTCCTGCCCATGCCTAGTTTAAGAAATGAAGGCAAATTTCCAGTCTCAAATGGTTATCTAGTATCGTTCTCATGGACTGACAGAAGTGCATGTATTTATAAAGCATCAATGAGCAAATAATACTCTAAAGTAGATTGAAAATAGGCAGTTGGTATTTTAGAAAGTAAAAATTCTCAAGCTAATACTTTTACCTTTTCTTGTTAAGTACTACATTTTAAATTCGTGCTTCTTCTTTTTGGTCCTACTGTCAGGCTCAGGAAATCTGGAGCCAGAGTTAGGTTGAAATGAGTACAAGTTCATTTTGGTTTACCTCTAAATAAGAATCTGAACTACTAACAGTCAAGGCAAAGAGCTGATAGATAAGAGTCAATGGAATTCAAGGAGGACTGGACTTAGGTCTCTTGTGGATGCAGAGGGTTCCAAACTGATGATGTGCTTGACCCCTTCCATGGGCTCAACCTGGTCATCTCCTACACCTCTCCACCAATCAAATTTCTCCAAGCTGTAATCTCCTCTCCTCCAGCAAATATATTTATACATCAACATTCAAGGATGAGAGGAACTAACACCTTTAGCAAAGTAGGTTCGATAGGTAGGTAGGCAGGACAAGAAGCAATGGGTGGGAACTTATCAAGGAGAGAAGCAACTTAGAACTAAGGAGAAATTTCCTGACAGTTAGAACAATTAATCAGTGGAACAACTTGCC